>PVKC010014632.1:0-22023 GCA_004027635.1 Crocidura indochinensis | reverse complement strand
TGTTATAATATAATGAAACTTCAATTTAAAAAGAGAAAAACGACTTCTGCAGAATATGGAGTAGTCTAAATCTGTTCTGTAGGTGTCAGGTTCTCTGTGAGGTAGGGTGCCTTTTTACTGGACATTCAACTTTCTCATTATTTTAGCAGGACTCTAGTACCACAAGTAGAAAGTGATAAAAAGAACTGATTTTTTTTTTATTCTTTTAGGTTTGAAGTGATGCACACAGCAGGTAGGGCATTTGCCTTGCATGTGGCTGACCTGAATTTGATCGTTGGCATCCCATATGGTATCCCAAGACTGCCAGTAATTATTTCTGAGTTCAGAGCCAGAAGTAAACCCTGAGCTGTGCTGGGTGTAGCCCAAAAAACAACAACAAAAAGAAAATGCATCACATACTTGACCATAATAGATTTGTTTCCAGATACGTCAGAGCAAAGTTATTTAAAAATAATAGAAAGAAAAAAGAAGAAAGTTTTTATTTTAAAATGAAAAGTACAGTGGTAAGCACATTTGTAAAAATTATTGTACCCCTAGGGCAGGAGAGATAGCACAGCAGTCGGGCTTTTATCTTCACATGGTCCACCCAGGATGGACCCAGGTTCGATTCCTGGCATCCCTTTTAGTCTCCCAAGCCTGCCAGGAGCGGTATCTGAGTGCAGAGCCAGAAGTAACCCCTGAGCACTGCCAGATGTGACCCCAAAACAAAAAAAGATTTATTGTATCTCTAATGAAGTCATTAATGCATTGGCAGGTTTAGTAAGCTCTTGTTAGCTGTCCATTCTGTTAAATTGGTATGTTCCTATAAGGATAACAGGATAAAACAAATGAAATTTTCCAGAAATTCAAAGCACGGTTACTGATACTGTGGCTTTTAAGGGAGTGTTCTTAGCTACCAGGTTTCCCAGAAGAAGAAAGATACAGGATGAGGGTATCCACACTTGCTCAAAAAAGCTCTGGTTATATGAGCCCAAATACAGCATACCTGATGTATGGTATCTCTAAAGAGCATCAGTGATGAGGCAGGGCCATCAGGAAAATGCTGATTCTTTCTTTTTTTTTTTTTTTGGGGCCACACCCAGTGATGCTCAAGGGTTAATCCTGGCTATGTGCTCAGAAGTCGCTCCTGGCGTGGGGGACCATATGGGAAACCGGGGAATCGAACCGAGGTCCGTCCTAGGCAAGTGCAGGCAAGGCAGGCAGGCACCTTACCTCCAGCGCCACCGTCCAGCCCCTAGGAAAATGCTGATTCTAAGTGATGGAGGCAGCAAGCTTGGCTTTGACAGGGCAGAGGCTTGTCCCAACCCCTCTTCCCAAGATGGCCATCTTTCTGCTCTGTATCCAGTGTGCCCATGATTTTTCCTGGCTTGGTTTACATCTCATTTGAAAAATAGCTTATGTAATTTTTATCCATTATAAGTAAATACCATGATTGAAGTAGCATATTGAGTTTTTGTTTTGCTTTGTTTGCATAGTATATTAAAAAGCAGTCATTTCTTTAAAAGTTTTTGATATGAGATAGCATGGAGGCAATGTGTTTGCCTTGCATGCAGAAGAATGGTGGTTCGAATATTGGCATCCCATATGGTCCCCTGAGCCTGCCAGGAACGATTTCTGAGTGTAAAGTCAGGAGTAACCCCTGAGCACTGCCAGGTGTGACCCTAGAACCAAAAAAAAGTTTTTGAAATGGGATCTTTTGGGAACTCTTAAAAATTAATAATCTTTGACTACATGAGTTAGAGTAATTTATATTTACTACATTAAAAACTAAAACAAAAACTTATAAGAACTTGTAATTGAGTATTCAATCAATTTGTAGCCTCTGGAAATATCTACCATACATAGACATGTACAGTTGTTTAAAATATTTTATTAGATACAACGCTACTAATATGTTAGTAATAATATGGACATAGTACTAATCTTCCAGATCTCACAAATCTAAGGAACCCTGATTACTTCACTTGAATAGCTACTGATCAGAGAATATAGATTGTGTGTGCTGACTTTGGTACAGTGGTAGTTCAATGGTTTACTGCTAGGAATTGGGATTAACAAAGAACGGACCAATACCAGAGTATTAATATTTCAAAAACACTTGTTAACCTATTAAACTATAAAATTCTTAAATTTAAGAGCTATTGATTTGATATGTCTAAATTATAAGTTTGATTGTGGTAATTATACAGTGACTGTTTTTCATTTTTAGCAATTTAACAAATCCTGTTGTCTTAATAGAATTAAGCATTACTTCCACTTAGAAGTTCATAGCATGTTTGTTGAGTTGTGTTTTTTATACACCTACCATGGGTTTTGGCTTCCTGGTCCTAAATCTGTCAGATTTTAATGAATTCTCAACACTCTTTCCTATGCAAGAGAATAGTGTTACATATCATCACATGTTTAGTCACTTCTAATTGGCTACAGGTTTTATCCTCACTCACAAAGGAAGGAATTACGCAAACCCACTAATGCCAAGAAACAGAAATAACAGAGGCCTCTTAGAATTTTGCCTTCTTAGCTGTAAGGCTTTTGTTTAAGTGCAGAATGACTAACTCCAGGTTAAGTGTTCATGACCTTTGGGGCTGGAGAGAGTACTATACAGGTAAGAGAGTTGCCTAGCACCTAGCCAGTCTAAGTTCAATCCTTGGCACTCCATCTAGTTCCCTAAGCATGTTCAGGAGTGATTTTTGAGCACAGAGGCTCAAGGAGTAAGCCCTACGAATAGCTGGGCATGTTCCCCAAACCAAAAACAAGATATGTGTGTGTGTGTGTGTGGGGGGTGACTCTCACCTCAGATTCCACACTTTCTTGAGATTCTTTTTCACTTTGAAAAAAGAAAACCTACTTTTTAACACAAATAAGAATTCCAAGTAATGAAATACCCAGGAGATTCATACCAAGTGCTAAGCAATTATTAATTTCCTTCACACTTTCACTTTTAAAGATCTGTTAAAATAAAAAAATACGGTGGGGAGGGGTGATCTGCTCTTAGAAACCAGTCAGTTTTACTAGCTGTAGTTTTGTGTCCCCAGGAAATCTTCCCACATTTACTAAAATTTCTGATTATGTAAATTATTTTGATTTGTTCCTATTTTCTTAAGTGCTTGGATTCTTGAATCCTCAAAAAGTAATCCGGGCTCTGTTCTTTGTCTCTGAAACAGATGAAGTGATTGAAAATACGCCGTGAACTCCTCTACTCTGTAGTCGGGACAACATGGATCAGCCATTTACTGTCAGTTCTCTGGTAGGTAGCACCAACGGATATTTGACATATGGTTGTAAAATCCCCAAAGAAGAACAGAAACAAACCAATATCTGAGATGAGTCACAGTTGCTTCAAGAAGTTTAGCACTTGTCATTTCTTTTCCATCTGTGCTGTCTTCTCCTTTGAGGAAGTGACTAATAAAGCTCTCTTTTCTGGACTTAAAAATAATTTTGTTTCCACAAAAGTGTAAGATTTTATTTTTCTGAATAGATGCCAAGATTGCTGCCCTTTAGCGGAACAATGGAGAGAAGAGTTTTGTGGCATCTACTTTAACCTCTTCGTGATGTCTTAGCTTTTTTACTTTTCGTGACAATGACCATTAACAGTATTTTGGATTTTGTTTGTCTTCGGGTGACACCCAGCAGCACACAGGGCTGACTTCTGGCTCTGTGCTTAGGTATTACTCCTGATATTATCTCAGGACACCCTTTGGGATGCAATGGATCAAACACGGCTCAACTATGTGCAAGGCAAATAAATGCCCTATCTCCCATACTAACTCTCCAGCCTCACATTTTGGATTCAATGCTTAGATGTTGTTTGAAGAGCTTTATGAAGCTTTTCAAATACTTGTTTTTTCTATTTATTTCAGCAAGGCTCACATTTTTTCTAACCATTACTCACAGCTACATTTTAGGATAAAATAGCAAGGGTCTTTAGAATCTCTGTTATTTAGGTTTATTATGCCTGTGCCCCAGATCAACCTCTCTGTGTGAATATTGGCACATTAGCATCCCTGTGGGTATTTTTATGCCTTATGATGACTAGAATCAGGATACATATTATTTTTATTTCCAAGCAACATATGGGCTTACTAAATGACAAGTATTAATTATCACCATTACCTTGCTCCAGGATAACCTTCCAATACATTCACTGGAACCCTGAGTAGCCTAAGATAATGAAGGAAAAGGGTTCAGTTTTTGCTCTGAACTAGGTTATGACCCAATGGACTAACCTACTAAAGAAAACTTCCTTATGTTCCTCAGTTCATTTGAGAGATAGATAAGTTTAGAATACATTGCCACTTTATAATGTCACATTACTGTCTAGATAATAGATACTGCTAGATAATAGAAGCTGCTTGGAACTTTATAAATAACTTCAGGAATTAAAGCACTTGCCTTGAACACAGTAGATTAAGGTTCTATTCCTGGAATCACCATATAGTCTCCAGATCAATGCTAGGAGTGATACCATACCAAAGAGCCAGGAGTAAGCCCTGAGCAGGGCCAGGCATGACCCTAAACCTAACGCAAACAAACAAATAAACAGATTCCTGTCTTCACTTCTACAGAGGAAAGAGACATCTTTTGAATAGGCTTTGGATACTTTTCTGCAAATATTAAGTAAGAATCATAAAATTCCTATTTGTCATGTCAATATTCAAATGAATATATAAAGCACTTTCTGGAAAATCTTGAAGCTATGTTCTTTCATTCAAGTTCATAAACACATGAGCCATTATGGATGGGTGAAGATCTTACACTATTTCATACTTTATCTGTAAAATATGTTTCTTTAATTGGGAAGAATAGTGCTACCCAATAGAAGAAACATAAATCTTGTCTTATGAACACTTAAAGGGTAATCTAATAAAAAATAATCTTGCTCCTTTTTATTCTTCCCTTTTATTTGATACATTTATTATATGTCTTTCAGGCAGTATGCTATATTCTTTTTTTGTTTGTTTGTTTTTGTTTTTGGGCCACACCTGGTGACGCTCAGGGGTTACTCCTAAAGTATGCTATATTCTAGGGCACAAAGATGAATGGAAGATGGTTCATTTCACTCAAGGAGTTCAGAAGTTCAAAAACACTTTTCCACAATAACATAATCCAGTATGGACTATATAGTAATAAAATATAGTTTTGTTCCTTAGGAGTCTGCACATATCAAGGCTTTGGGCTCAGAGTTTATAGTTCCAATTTAGTAACGTTTCTAACATGAAAGAGTCAAAGAATTAGAAGAGTAACATACACAGGTAGAATATAAGGAAATACGACTAAAATAAGAGCCTGAATGTTAGTATTGATGTCGTATCTATGTTCTCAGAATTATGAACCAATTGGGATTAGATTTAAGATGTCAGGTGAGGATCAAAAATCAGTTTTGCTCTTTTTCTCTTGTAACTTAGACTAAGAAGATAAGAGAATACTAAGTCATCTTGTCCCTTCTGTTTTAAATTAAACTGACTTATCCCATCTTTGTCTAGAGTGATAAATTAATATCTCCAAAGGGAGGAAACCCAGACTATGAGCAATTATGTGAAGGTAAAGAAACAGGATGGGTTTTACCGTCATTCCTCTGGGTCAAATTGGATAGTTACAGAAGCTGCACATGTTAAATTTTTTAAATTTTATTTTATTGAAACCATTGCGATTTACAAAATTCTTCATATTGGGTTTCAGACATGCAATGAATGAGGGCCAGTCCCACCACCAGTATTAATCTCCCTCCACCATGTTCCCAGTGTATCCCATAACACCAATCTTTGCCCCCTAGCCAGCCAGTATAAAAGGGACATTTAAAGTTTAGATTGTTAGAGTTTGGGTCTCATGATTCCATTGTTCTTGACTTTTGCTTGGATATTTAGTTCTGTCCTTTTTTTTTTTTAATCTCTACCAGTGCACATTACATCTTTAGAAACAAGCATCAGTTCAGGTCCTGAGTCTGCCATACTAACCAAAGTAGAAAAGGAGACCTTGAAAACCTACATAATCTAATTCCTTCCCTGCCCTGTCTGTTGACCCTGAAATAATTCAATTCTGGACTAAAATTATGTCTTTTTTCATTTATTATTTTTTATTTAAATTTTTCCTACAGAACACTTGTTTACTTGTTTGCTTGCTTGGGGCCATATCAGGTAGTACTCCTTCCTGACTTTGCACTTAGGAATCATTCCTGGGGGGTTTGAGGGACCATATGGGATACCAGAATTTGAACCCCTGTTGACTTCATCCAAGGCAAGTGTCCTCACTCACTGTATACTAACTCTCTGCACCCAGTTTTCTACAGATCTTTATCAAAATTTCACCCATACTATAGTCAGATTTGCACCCTATCCAAACTGGTTAAAAGATACCTGAGAAGCTACCATTGTTCTGGGCTAATTCCATTGTTTAACATTATAGGATGGTAGACTGGGATAATAGTGTTTCTTAAACTGAACCTGCATAAAGAGTAGATGAGTCTTAGTTTTTTTTTTTAACCTCCTCTAAAGAATTTGGGCCTGGAAGTCTGAGTTGCCTGTGAGGCATTTGCTTTTGGGGTTTGGGCTACCCCTGCTTATTTATTCTCAAGGATCACTCCTGGAACTACTCAAGGACCATATGAGGGATCAGGGACTGATTATTTATCCAAGGTCTGAGACATGCAAGGCCTGGGTCTTACCCTCTGTGTGATTTTGCATTTTTAAGAGTCTCCCAGTTAGTGCTGAAGCTGATGGTTCAGGGATTATACTTTGAGAGAAATCAGCAAACAACCATCCAAAGGCCAAATTAAGACCAGTTTCTTTTTGAACACAAGACAATTTTGTTTCCTAGTGAGGGTCCTTTGCTTATATATTATTTGTGACTGCTTTTCACCAAGTAATTACAATTAGAACTTTCCTGGCATACAAAGTCTGAAATATGTATTATATGGATTTTATTATTGTGAGAGGTAAGAGGGTACCCATCAACATTCTATGTCAATTGGACCAGCAATTCAGTGCGGTGGTTATGAGCCCAGAAGGGTCTCCAGGGCTTCTCAGAGAATTATGTGGTGCCAGTAATTGAACCCAGGTTGAATGCAACCAAGATAAGTACCTTAATCTCTCTGCTAACTCTGTTATCTGACTTTTAGCAGAAAAACAATTGGTAGACATTTTTTTCTTTCTGAAATATTGACTTTTATTTTATAATTGATTATTCTCATGAATATATATGTCCTAAATATATGTTCTAAATACAATACAAAAATTTTAATGAGTAACTTTTTATAGCACTTCAATAAAAATAATTCGTAGCAACATTTTCTCAGTCAGGTATTAATTAGCAGAGTAATTGCTATTATGTGGAGGGCTAAGAGTCTTGACGTTTGAAAAAAGGGGGAAGTGTATATGTGTTTATATACATATATATGTACGCACACATATATACTTGAAAAGGCTTGTCTAGGACTTGGTGGTAGATTTTAGTCATTTAGTTACAATGCGGGCAGGAAATCTCAGATAGCTACTATTGATTCGATAGGCTTGAGTAGAATTTAATTTGTTTAGTAACTTTTATTTATTTTCACATGTTTGGTTTTTGGATCACACGCAGTGGTGCTCAGGATTTACTTCTGACTCTGTGCTCAGAAATTGCTTCTGGCAGACTTTGGGGACCATAGGGGATGCCAGAGATCGAGCCCAGCTTCATCTTGGGTGGGTATTGTACAAAGCAAATGCCCTTCCTCTGTGCTATCACTTTGGCCCCATGAATCTGTTTAGTTACTTTAAATTCAAGCTATACTATAGACACGCTTAGAGTAGAATGATTCGACACTACCCTAGCAGAAATCCTACTCTCTGCTTTGTGTAGCCTGGATGTCATATTTCATTATATGAAATGCCTATCATAAAATATCAAGGTCAGTGTTATTTTATTTCCACTAACTTGAAACATTTGCACACCTCGGAGCTGCTACATAATCAGGCCTTGAAACAGAAAAGAAATGGTACTTTGCAAACAGACATTAAAAAATGTATGTTTCCCCCTGGAAGTGTAGATTTTTTGGTGGGTGAACACAGAGTTGAAGTCAAGAGCTTCATTTTAACATGTCATGAACTCTTTAAAAAATTATTTAGTTAAAGGATTATTATTTACCAAGTTACTAAGTTGAGTTTTAGACACAGGATATTTCAGCATCAGTCTTATATCAGTGTCAACTCCTATCACCAGTATTCCACAATCCCCCTGCTCCTCATCACTTACCGGAGTTGACAGGCATATTAAAAGTCTGGCGATTACAGGGCCCGGGAGATAGCATGGAGGTAAGGCGTTTGCCTTTCATGCAAAAGGTCATCGGTTCGAATTCCGGTACCCCATATGGTCCCCCGTGCCTGCCAGAAGCAATTTCTGAGCATGGAGCCAGGAGTAACCCCTGAGCACTGCCGGGTGTGACCCAAAAAACAAACAAACAAAAAAATTAAATAAATAAAATTAAAAAAGTCTGGCGATTACGTGGGCTGGAGAGATAACAAAGCAGTAGTGTGTTTGCCTTGCACTCAGTCCACTCCCGGGTTTGATCCTCAGCATCCCACATAGTCCCCCAATCAAGCCAGGAGCGATTTCTGAGCACAGAAGTAGGAGTAACTACTGAGCACTGCAGGGTGTGGCTCAAAACCAAAACCAAAACAAAACCAAAAAAGCCTGCTGATTACAACTTAGGTCTCATGTTTTCAGTTATTGGTCTGTTCTTATGTTTGTATTACATAGATGCCATTTACATTCATTTCTGAATGTAATCAGAATTGTAATCAGGGTGCAATCAGAAATTCAAATTTTGCTTTGCAGAGAAAGTTGGCTGCCATGCCAGACCACACAGATGTTTCCCTCAGCCCGGAAGAGCGAGTCCGAGCACTGAGCAAACTGGGCTGTAACATCACCATCAGCGAAGACATCACTCCCCGCCGATACTTTAGATCTGGAGTAGAAATGGAAAGGATGGCATCTGTGTATTTAGAAGAAGGAAACTTGGAAAATGCCTTTGTTCTTTATAATAAGTTCATAACGTAAGTATATTGTTTTGAAGGCCTTTGAAGTTGGAATGCTGGAAAAAATTTAGAATATTTTGATGGGGCAGCATTAATACCAGGAGGTGGTTTATATCCAAGCCAAACTTTACAAAAACAGAAAGTAATGTCCAGGTTTATAATTGCCACCTCGTGTGTCCAGAGGTATAGTCACAATCTCTCTGAGGTTCAGGGATGGGGAGAAGATCAAGGACAGCCTGGAATTCCAGGGTCAGTAAGCCAAAATTTATTTGCAGATCCCCATTTTTATTTTGATTAATTATTATTATTATTATTTTTGGGTTTTGGTGTGGGCTCAGAGCTTATTCCTGTCATACTTAGGGATTATTTCTGATTGTGCTCAGAGGCCACTGCTGGTGGGCTTGGAGGGCACTATGTGATGCCAGAGATTAAACTTGGATGGCCCACATACAGGCAAGTGCCTTTTTCAGCTCCAGGCCAAACCTCCATATTAAAAAAAAAAAAAAGCACAAAACATTTTTTCATTAATATTATTTACTAATCTACTTATTTTGTTGACTTCATTGTTGTAGTTTGGCTATTGAAGTGGATATCTCCATTTAAATTTATTTACTTCTTTTCTTTTCTTATGTGCTCTGCCACATTTATTTTTATCTCAATACCATGGTTTTTATATGGTGCTTACTCCACTCCCCCCTCCTTTTTTTTAATGCTCACTGGATACTTTGACAGTTCTTTATGTATTGTTGTGGTGCTTCACCTTCTTTTTCCCCTTTGTCTATCAAACCAAGGATGAAAGTCTTTAGAAGGACTCCTCCCATTTCCCGAGTATTTGACTCTTCTTTCTTTCTTTTTTTTTTCCTTTCTCTTCTCCAGGTTATTACTTTTCTTTTCTTCAAACAAAACTATATAACTTGAACTAACTAGTCCCACATCCCAATGGGGGGGGTAAGGGAGGTACCAAGGCCAAACAGGCATAGGACCACTAAGTAGTTAGCTAGGCACGGTTATCCTGGCAGCCCCGGGGTGAGGGAGGAGGATATGGGAGGTAGGACGGGAACGGAGGGAGAGGGAGGACAATTCTGTGATGGGAACCCCCTGATTTTATGTTAATAAGTACCTAAAATATTATTGTCAACTATATATAAGCCACTATGATTAAAATAAAAATTATATTAAAAATTGAAATAATATTGCTTTATTATATGAAATAATACTGCCTTATGTTTCATATGATTATTATAAATGAAATAAAATATATGTTATACATGAAATACATTATATATGCTTATATATAATATTTAATTATCTTTTTGGTAATTAATTATCATTTTTATCATTATCATAATAATATATATAATATGTGAATTATAAATTTACATCTAAATATATTACATTAATTTTACCTTTGAAGTCCAATTCTATCTTTTACCGGAGAGTTGACCTCTTTTTTTTTTTTTTGCTCTTTTCCAATGTTTATTTCTTTTTTTATTTTTATTTTTTAATTTATTTTTAGAGTTGACCTCTTTTACATGATTTATCAGTATCCACCCACCCTTCCTTTTCCCTCCATTCTAGTAATCAAACCCCACTCCTCCATTTGGAACCTAAAGTCTAAGAAGCCACTTTTTAAACCCTTTTCATAAATAAAAAGTCTTATTTCCTGTCATTTCCTCTCACCAGACTGTTAATTTCGTGAAAGCAGGAGTTATATCCAGCACCTAGAATATGTGATGTGTTGAGACAACTATAAGAAGAGTTGGTGAGCATAGAAAGAAATGAATTCAGAGATAGAATATATTAGTCAGTTTCACATTATAGCCATATTTTTACATTAATTTTGCTAACATGGTAAACTAATACAGTGTACTAATACAGTAAACATTAAGAAAAAGGGGTATCAAAACAATGATGTGAAAATATACTTTACCTAAACTAAATAACAGAAATGGGATTTAAATTTTCCTTACCGATTTGCCTAATTAATGAGTAGAGTATACCCTATTATCATTAAGGATGTAATCTAAGCTAAGCCACGTGTTCTTATTTTGATTGAAAGTAATAATGTTTATTACTCATCAAGGGACTGAACTTGAGAACATTAAGAAAATAAAAGAGAAACTGTCAGAAAAAGTATGTTCCATGATTCTACCATGCGAGAAATTAAAACCAGTTTACCTGGTCTATACAATGAGCTCAGCATTTTATTCAAATTAGGTTACTTCTTAGAGAGCAAAAGACTATCTGTCAGCATTCATCCTATCTCTGAAAAGCACTTTTTTCTAGATAGTTAAGTAACCGATAAGGAATTGGAGATCCTCTATTATCATCTATGATAGCACATTTTGCCATTTTAGTTTTTGAACTATTAGTTCCCAATTGATAAAAATTCTTTTTCAACTTCTACTTGAGCTTTGCTTAATCTGCCATCGAGTTATAAGAGTGGTGATAGGAATATTTTAATTCTCTCTTGTCACTAATGATGTGATTTTTCATTGATCTTTCGTGAACCTGGTTGCTATCTACAATGAAAGTCTTGAGAGCAAAAACTCTGAGGTCTTTTCAACTCTAAATATATCCATTTATTATAAAAATCTAAGTTACCAACAACTGAAGTGCTCTCTTCAAGCCTTGGTTTTCTGATCTGAGAGAGGCAATGCAATGTGATTTATAAACAATAGGACATTAATTAAATAGTATCATAGAACAAGTATAAAAATGGCATTTTACAGCCAGTTAATCATAGTCAATTAGGATGAACAATTTATTTATTTAACAAATACTTACTAAAGATTGTACCCTGGTGGAGGCATGAACCCAGAACCCAAAAGACACAGAAGTGATTCTAGCAATCGATTCCTACTTATGAACTAACTTATGAACCAATTTACCTCATGTAACTTAGTTTTCTGAGCTGTTCTACTCTTACATGCCAAAACTAATGGCTGTGCCAACCCCTATGGAGAAGCAGATGCAAGAATAGAGGTTAAATGATAGAACATTGGCCACATATTTTTTTGAAAAGGTAGTTCCCTCTCGTATTAGAGCTTTTTCAGTCATATAATAGTAAGGGCATGTTTTCTCTTTCTCTAGTTTGTTTGTGGAAAAGCTTCCCAGTCATCGAGATTACCAGCAATGTGCAGTACCGGAAAAACAGGATATTATAAAGGTATTGAAGGGTTGGTTCTCCCTGAGGGATAAAAAGCTACACACAAGTATCCATTATTGATTCTCTGTCCTCCTTTGCTCCTCAGTCTCATTCTCTTGAGAATTTAAGCCAGAAAATTTATTCCATTAGCTTTGATGGCTTGATCTCTTTCTAATGATCATTACTAAGCCAGTATGGGATGTCAAACTGAAACGGAAGACAAACAAAACAAAAGTGTATCAAAACAAAACAAAAGAATATCAAAATAATATCAAAAATGTGTCAATTACTTTGTAGTACATAGAAAAAATTATTTTATCATTCTTCTCAGAGACTCTGAGAATTATATTGCTCTTATATTTATTTACAATAGTTATTGTAATGGTTTTGATTATTCATATAGTCTTGAGCATTTTAATTACATTTTGAAATATTGACACTTTTCTTTGAAAATTTTTGTTATATAAAGGAAGACACACACATACACACACACACATATATATATATATATATATAAATGAAGACTCTTATTTGTAATTAGGGGTTGTAGTTTTATTAGAGAATTATTCTCTGAAAGCATATACACTGTCTTTGGTTGTTGGATAGTAGATGAATACATGCATGTATGTATGTGAGCATATAAGAATGAAGAGGAAAGATTAGTGAACAAATATTTTAGTGGAAGAGTCTGACTTAGTAAATCGCTTTAGGCTTTTTTGTTTCCTCATCTTTCAAATAATTGACAGTCCTTGGGTTAAATCAGATTTTCCAGATATTAAGATAACTGTTAAAACCTTTTTGAGACCCAAGATCCCTTCACAAAACATGCTGATTCAATACAGAAGAATCTATGTTTTTATAAAAGTTCCTCAATTTCCCCTTAGTCTCTCAAGACTAGGACTATCTCTATACTATATATCCAGTGTCTGGTGGACTGACTCAAGATATTAGCTAACTCTGATGTCATATAATTTGTATACTGTGGAATGTGCAGTTTAGAAACCCAAGTCTTAAAAATGGGATATCTACCTCAACAATGTTCTGTAAGCCAGTGGCTCCAATGATGGTCTGATAAAAGGGATTTATTTTTCCTCTTCTCTAAAGAAAAATTGCATTTTGGAGCCTGAGAAAAGAGAGATTTATTTTCCCATCATCACCTTTGGTTATTTGTATCTTGGTTTCTAAAAATATGCCAGATGTTTTTCTTTCTCAGCTGATGATTTGAAAAATTGTACTGAAAACCCTCGCTAATCAATATGCATATATATGTATTTTTAAAAGAAACTGAAGGAGATTGCATTCCCAAGAACAGATGAATTGAAAAAGGACCTTATAAAGAAATATAACATAGAATACCAAGAGTACTTGCAAAGCAAAGTAAGTTTCATAAGCACATTTATTGTATAACTGTTGTTTATGCAAATAATTTTGAATTTAATTTTCATACAGTGAGCTTTTCAAATGTCATGTGTATTAAATTAAAAATTAATGATATAGTAATGTAGAACAAATTAAAAATTCATGTTGATGTCTAGGTTAAGCACTTGCACCAAAAATGTGGTATTTTTATTTCCCAACAACATCTAATAAAGTGATGGATAAGGAAGTAGATTTCCTACAGTGATTTAAGTAGAGCTTTTTAACTAATTCTTGCCAATATAACCCAATATAACCTTGAAACAGATGGCTGCTCTCTGCCAGTGTAGGACTGTATCAAGAGAGCAGTGTATGATTTCAAATGTACTTTCTTATATAGTCACAAGAAATGTGAATTATATTATCAGGTTATTATAATGCAACTGTTATCAAGGATGGTGGTTCTGGATTATTAGTAACTTAATGGTGAAAATAATAATGATGTCCAAGAGAAACGACCTTTCAGTCTATAGGATTTTCAAGTTTTAAAAAAAATGAGTTCTTAATACTTATGACATTAATATAATGGTCATTTTGCTTGTTGTTTGTGTACTTATTATGTGCGTAGGATGCTGTCACCTTTACTGATTCTTTAGCTCAACCTCAGTAATTCTGAACAAGTTAGAAATTTTACAAATATCCACGGACCAAACAAGAAGTCATGTTTGAGGGATTTAAGTGGCAGAGGGAATGTTGATGTCAGAATTTTTCTTTAAGTGTGGATGATGATTGAAATATATTCTACAGAATTTAGCAATCTATCTCTGGCACCACACAGGCTTCTGAGCATTGTTTGGTGTGACCCTGGGACCCCCCAGGCATCACCCAGGTTGTTTTTGGCAATGTAAGGCCTGAGTAGCACAGCTTCCTTGAACCTGAGCATGGAACCACCAGCATGTTTGGTCATAAGTTGCCAGAAGTGATTGCTGAGCCCCATGAGCACTACTTGAGAGGAACAAACTGACAAGCAAGCAAAACGCTCATGGGCAAAGGAGCAGCCACGATGTCAAGACAACTGTCAAATACTAGCTCCAGGCAGCACTGACCTTCTTAGAAACAGCTCTCTCACGCCCCCTACAGACTCTCACTCAAAGAGCCTGGTGGCCTGATGTACCTGTCAAAGTGCTGCTCTATCTCATCCCTAATTTAACTTAAACAGTCTAGATTTTATTAGAAATAATTCTCAGAGACAAAAGAGAGGAAGGCTGGAAGGTCCAGCTCACAATATGAAACTCAACACAAAAAAGTGGTGAGTGCAGTTAGAGAAATAACTACACTGAGAACTATCATAACCATGTGAATGAATGAGGGAAGTGTCTAGAGTACAGGTGGAGGTAGGGTGGGGAGGAGGGAGATTTGGGTCATTGGTGGTGGGAATGTTGCACCGGTGAAGTGTTCTTTATATGACTGAAACCCAACTACAATCATACTTGTAATTAAGGTGTTTAAGTAAAGATATTAATATAAAAAAAAGAAATCATTTAAGGAGCTTACTAAAAATTTTCTAGATATGTTTTTAAAGCAGGCAGACTTAGGAATCTTTTATTTTGGGGTGGCCAAAAGGGCGATCTTCCTTTATAACAACCTTCATATTGCATTGTCATAACCACATGTTATGACATTTCTCAGGGATGCTCTCTTCTATCTTCTCCATAAAGCTTCAGATTTATGAGTAATAGAGATTGCGAAAATTTCCCAGTCAATATCATTCAATAGAATCTTGTGTGATGATGAATATCCTCCAGTTGGCACTTTCTGACATGAATCATCTGTTAAGTTGTTGCATGACTGATGAATTTCTAATTTCATTTTATTTGAATCAATTTTAACTACATAACCACATGTGGGTAGTAACTATTGACCAATACCATATTGGGTGGTATCTCTATGGCTGGCCATTAGGTTGGTCAGTTTAGACAGTCATGACCTAGATTTTCTTATATTTGAAGGTGCAGGATAATGGAGGAAACTTGATTATAGTAGCCTGTCTCTAGTTAAATGTCACTGTTTTAAAACTACTGCCTTCATTCAATTAAGGTCTTTTGCTCTGCCTTGTGTTTTCCTCTGTGGCCCAGGCATTCCCCACCTCCACCCCACCCCCCCCAAACACACACACAGAGGCCTATTGCATCATCTGATCACCTCTTTGTCTTATAGTAGATTGAAATGTATGCCAGTTTGCTGTTTGGGGCCTTGGAAATTAACCTTTGCTTCTAACAACCACATATATACATTTTTAGAACAAATACAAAGCCGAAATTCTCAAGAAGCTGGAACATCAACGACTGATAGAGGCAGAAAGGAAGCGAATTGCTCAAATGCGCCAGCAGCAGCTGGAATCGGAGCAGTTTCTGTTTTTTGAAGATCAACTCAAGAAGCAAGAGTTAGCTCGAGGCCAGAATCAAAGCCAGGAAAGCCCCTCCTTGTCGGAGCAGATCAGTGGGAGTGCTTTGTCCTGCTTCTCTGCACACCAGAACAACACTTTGCTGAATGTCCTTGCAGATCAGCCCAATAAAAGTGATGCAACCAATTTTGCCACTCACTCTCCTCCGGTGAACAGGGCCTTAAAGCCAGCTGCAACTCTAAGTGCTGTTCAGAGTAAGTGATGGAATGCAGGCCTGTAAGTCATTAAAACTCTTTAATAATTCTGTTGCATCTAGCAGTTTTTTTCTATAGCATCTGGAAAGATTCCACTTCTTTTCCATTTTAATAGAACCCTTGACATGGGTTTGTATCCTGACATGATGGGGTCTGAAAAACAAGTGTATCTTTTACTGTCAGCTGCTTTTTACTGTCTGTAACCTTGAAATCAGAAAATATGATTTGTCCCTGATGGAACAGAGATGGTCTACAACTACAGGAGACATTTTGTTACTGTACTGAGAATGCCAGTATTGTTCTCTTTTCATGTATTTTTAACAAGAAGCATTTAATTTTAAATGTAAACATACTGAAGAAGAAAGAGAGATGAGATGATGAGAAAAGTGTTTGTCTAGAACTTTGCTCAAAATTTACATTTGAATGTTGAGATTGCTCTCATGCCAGGGAACTTCAGTCAAACAGGTAGTTGAATTCTAAATGTGTTATGTGTTTTGGCCAATAATTAGTGCTAGTTGGTATCATGAAGCCATTGATTTCCAAAATCATATGGAGGACTTGGACTTAGCATTTTTCCCAATCATTTAAGAGTTACAATAGGAACCATTTTATAGTTGTCCTGCTTCTGATTGACTCTGGAAACATGGTGTTTTCACTTAATGATCCATTTTCTGAAGTATCTTTATCTTGAGGCTGGAGTACATGCTCTGCATGCAGTAGGTTCAGGTTCGATCCCTACATAATCACCTAACACTGCTGGAAGCAATCACCAAACACCAAGCAGAGAGTACGCCCCTGAGGACTACCAAGTGTGGCCCTCAAACCAAAAAAATAAATTAATAAAAGAATATTGATATGCCTTGTAGAATATAAGTTTAATATAATCTATGCACATAATCGGATATTTGCTTTTTACCAGAGAAAACAAACACACACAGAATTTCTACAGGGCATAGAAAATAAAAGTTCTTGCACCTTTTCACCTATTTATAAAATAATCTGGGGCCAGAGCAGTGGAGTGGAGCGGAAAGACGTATGCTTTGCCAGCAGTAGTCTAGGATAGACCGAGGTTCGATCCCCTGTACCCCAGCATCCCATATGATCCTCCAAGCCAGGAACGATTTCTGAGTGCATAGCCAGGTGTAACCCCTGAGCGTCACTGGGTGTGACTCAAAAAACAAAACAAAATCCATATGGAAAGAGTATTTTTTACTCTCTTTCAAGGTAATGTTTACTTTGTAAATCACAATGGATTCAGTAAAATAAAACAAACAAAAATAGCACAGCAGTAGGTTGTTTGCCTTGCATGCAGCCAACCATGGACAGACCCAGGTTCAATCCCCCGGCATCCCATATAGTCCCCCGAGCCAGCCAGAGTGATTTCTGAGTGAAAAGCCAGGAGCAAGCCCTGAACACTGCTGAGTGTGGCTCAAAAACAAAACAAAACAAACAACTGCCCCCCAAAGAAACATTTACTTTTGTTTTAAGTTAAAAGTTAAGTTAAAAGTTAAAGTTATTTTTGATATTTATGCTAATCAGAATTTGCCATAAAAAGACTAAAGAATAGAATTTGATAATTTTTGCCTTTTTGTCTTTTTTCTGTCTCTTAGATTTGGTAGTTGAAGGACTACGGTGTGTAGTTTTATCAAGAGATCTTTGCCACAGATTTCTGCTGCTGGCAGAATCTAACACAGTGAGAGGAATAGAAACCTGTGGAATACTTTGTGGAAAACTGGTATGGATTTTGCTTCATATCTCTTTGTATTATTCGTAGAACTAACTTTGATAATCAGAGTAGGATAAAAACATCTTAGTAGTTATAAATATCATTAAAATGCTTTTGCATGATTAATTTCATAGAGCTACTATTATTAATGAAACAATTCTTTTAGAAAGTGGATAATAAAATTTTGGGGATACTATAAAATCTTATAATTATATCTGTTTTTGGTTTCTTTTTAGGCCACACCTGTGGACTCAGGGATTTCTCCTGGCTCTGTGCTCAGGAATTATTTCTGGTTGGCTTGAGGGAACATCTGCAGTGTCAGGGACTAAACCTAGGTCAGCCTCATTCATGGACTTTCCTACTGTACTCTATCATTTCAGCCCAAATCTTATAAATATTAAGTTAAAGTTTTGACAGAAATATAGTAGAATTATAGGTCTGTAGATTACCAAAAGTATCTTGTTTTTGAGTCAAATTTCCATACCAATTGTTAATTTCACATATATTCAGCTTATTAAACCTGCTTTTACCATCTGTGACAAGTTTTATTCTTTTACAAATAAATGTAGGGGAAAAAATATAATTTTGCTGATTTCTTTAGTTTAAAGGAATATTTTAACAAGCCAAAAACTTACAACCCAGGTTCATATTCAATTATCAAAGACTTTTTTCAGAACTATGTGATGAAAGATGATATAAAAATAGAAAGAAACAAAGATGAAAATATTCATTTTTTAGAACAAATTAAATAATGTTATTAAGGAAGTATTATTAAAAATATATCTATTATAGTAAAGTTACTTTTTTAAACCTAAAGGTCTAGTTTCCTGTTGTCCAATTAAATAATTTGTTTTATCAATACACATTCTCCTGCTGTATTCAGGCTTATAGTTTCACATTTCCTCCAGGAGGCAAGTACAGAAAAATGCATCTCTTCATATGATCATTTTTAGCTGTCTTCAATGAGGCAGTATGCTATGAATGTTTTATTTTAAGACCTATGCTTTACCTTGATTGATTGGTCGATTGATTTTTTTAAATATTATTTCATCAGATAAACATTTACTGATGCCTGTTACTGTATGTGTTGATATTCAGTCTCTTACAATAGCCACAGTCCCTATCACATGACCCTTACAATGATGCTTATGACAAACCAAGTAGAGGATTAGTTGCAAATGGAACCAGGTAGAATCATTGACGCATAAGGCATCATGGCAATGTGGAATGGAAAATTCAGCTTGTCTGAAAAGGTCAAAATCAGCTTCTTTAAGAAGCATTTACTCTCATCCTGAAAAATATATTAAGTTAGCTATGAAAGAAGAGTGTAAGTTTGTGGGGAGACTCTTAACAGCCCAAACTTTTCATTTTTCTTCTTGTTTGGGGGCCATACTCAATACCACTCAGGGCTTACTCCTGCCTCTGGACTCTGAAATTACTCCTACCACGCTTGGGAAACCATATGGGATGCCAGAGTTCAAACTTGGGTCAGCTATGTGCAAGGCAAAAGCCCTTTCCCACTGTGCTATCACTCTGGCCTCTATCCTGAGGATTCAGTTGCCTCTTCCTCAGATCTTTTATTTCAAGCCCTTATCTTTTATCCTTAAGAGAACCATTTGTTTTCTTATCTCTTTAGTTAATTGTAAATTCCAAATAGTCCTTTAATTTTGCAAAATCTGAAGGTGAACCATAATAGTAAAGATAGCCTTATCTTGAAGTGAAATGAAATATACTTAATAAAATAATAATAATAGAATATGGATATTGAAGTCAAATCAAAATAATTAATAAAATTAAGACAAAATATCACGTAGGGCTGGGAGATGACTGAAAGGACTGGAGTGCAAGTTTGGCATGCAGAAACCCTAGATTCAGTCCCAAACAGTGCCTGGATTCCTAAGTATCACCTGGAGTGGATCTCAAAGCACAGAACTGGGAGTTAGAGAGCCAGGAATAGGCCCTAAACACCATCAAGTATGGCAACAATACAAACTGAAACAAACAGATAATCAACCTCACAAACTTTAAAAATCCATTTGGCAACACCACAGAATTACCTAACTAGTGTCTTCTTTTACAAATAAACATTTTTGTTTTGATTTTTATTTAGAATTTTGACTACAGTAGTTGTAATTTACTAGACATTATTTATTAAATAAATTTGCATAGACCAGCCTGGGATTATTAATATATTTCATACATGTGTGTACACACAGTCAGAGAGAGATTTCAAGTGTACATATGGATTTCAAGTTTCAAACAACTACAATTTTGAGCATCTAATATATTTTCACATTTGGAGTTTTGATTTGGGTTTGAATGTGAATATGGTGGAAGGTGTGATGAGAGGTGAACACGTCTTCCTCTTACCGAAACATCTTACTTCCTGTACTTCCTGTTTGGTTTTCTTTTTCATGTCACATGCTTCTTCTTCTTCTTTCTTTTTTTTTTTTTTGATATTTCTTTTTTTAGACACATAATGAATTTGCTATCACCCACGTAATAGTGCCAAAGCAGTCTGCGGGACCAGACTACTGTGACATGGAGAACGTAGAAGAATTATTTAATGTCCAGGATCAACACGATCTCCTCACTCTGGGATGGATCCATGTATGTTTGACCTTTTGGGTTTTACTCCGTGTGTGTATGTGTATGTGTGTGTGCGTGTGAGTGTGTGCACATGCGTGCTGTGTGTTTGCATGCATGCAACTTTCTTCTCTGAGCTGAAGATGTTTCAAGGGTAATAAAAGTAACCAAGATAAAACATTTTTTGAGTGGTATGCTATGTCTAAATAGTCAAATCTAGATTTTAAAAGAAATATATTGTTGTTTTCTACCATTCGAAGTGAAAAGAGAGAAATACTTGGATATTAGGTAAATTGTTTCAATGATTTTGATATAGTCTGAAAAACTTGAGTAATATTTTTAGATTATTTGTCTAGATAATTATTAAAGCTTATTTTCCTTTTGCTGTGAATCTAAGTAAGATTGTGTGTGTGTGTGTGTGTGTGTGTGTGTGTGTGTGTGTGTGTGTGTGTGTGTACATGTCTGTGTGGGTCTTGTTTTGTTTTGTTTTCGATTGTAACCACTAGTGCTCAGGGACTATTCTTGTATTGCAGAGTTGCTCCTTGTGAGAAGGAGGCAGTCAGCCAAATAATTTCGGGGAGCCTCTGTAATATACATATGTTTGTATCTATCAGTTAGGAACAAAACACTCCACTGTCCCTCCCCTACAGATGAGGGAATGAAGAAACATGAGTAGGGTAAAAGAAATGTGAAGGGGGCCGGGCGGTGGCGCTGGAGGTAAGGTACCTGCCTTGCCTTGTGCTAACCTAGGACGGACTGCGGTTCCATCCCCTGGTTCCCCATATGGTCTCCCGTGCCTGCCAGGAGCAGCTTCTGAGTGAATAGCCAGGAGTAACCCCTGAGCGTCACCGGGTGTGACCCAAAAACCAAAAAAAAAAAAACAACATTGAATTTCAATAGCCACCAGACCATCAGAAGAGCAAGAAAAGGAATAGGAATCAAAAGAACTTAGATCTCTTCTAAATACTCTGTGTTGGAAAATGCTGTTATTTGAGTTTTAGTATTATCATCCATAAAAAAGCTCATGATCATTGATTCTAAGTGATGGTGAATGAGAAATATCTATGAATTTCTATGAACTTGAAACATTGTTCTAGGATCTCAGAAAATGGTAACTATTTTTGATAGGACTTGACATTCTGGGTTCTGCTAAGAAACATCTGGTGAATTATTATTTCATTTAGTCTTAGACACATGGGCATAGGGTAGGGGCAAGCCATCTAATTGTTAGGAAATGTTGCTTAGGATTCCCAGGCACAACGTAGAGCCCTCCAAGAGTTTCTAAATAATGATATGTGATGATTTTAAGTTTAATTTGCAATATAGAGAAGCACTGAATGAATCTCATGTGTGTATACTTGTGTGTGAATATGTGTGCACAAACCTCAACCATCATCAACGCCAATACCAATACCATCATCACCAAGCAATTGTCACATAATTTAGGAGAATGGCAAAGACTTTTATTTCAGCTTTACCTATAAATTACTTGTACTTTTAGTCAAGACTCCTAACCTCATTTCTGTTTTCTAGTTAACAAA
>PVKC010014631.1:0-22043 GCA_004027635.1 Crocidura indochinensis | reverse complement strand
AAAATTGAATTAAGCTTGAGTCATCTCTAGATGATGAAAAAGAGAAAAACTGTAGGACAAAAAACATAACTGCTAGATTAACTTAAACAGCATGAGTGAGTCATCTGACAGAGCCATATAAAGTAATTAATTTTCAGTGACCAGTCACTTATGATAATAATCAACACAGTTTGTAGGTTTCCAACTAACAACTCTAAAGTTTAGTGGCATTATTATTCAAAAATGTTGTTTTTCAATTTTTCAAGAGCTTTTCAGTCTAACATTCTAACTAGATGCATTAAATTTAAAAAGTAAATAATTAATATATTAAATAGAATTTAAAGTTCAGTATTTTAAAACACTAGATCCATATTAAAAGCGCAAAAGACACATTTAATATCTATTAAACAGTTCAGAAAATATTTATTTTGGTGTAGAATGTTTTATTGAACTACTGGAGTATTCTGCCCTAGATCCTTCATTCTCTTTATTGTCTTCATCACCAATACCCCCATAATTGATTTCTCATGTTCCAAAATTTCCTTGATAATTTTCCTCTCACCAATAATCTTCCCACATCTCTGATGGAACATTTAAATATTTACTACATTGTTGCATAACTATGTTACATAGATGATATTGTGATATAATTCTTAGAGACCTCTTAAAGGAATGATCACTTCTTATTTATCTCCACCTATGGAGTAACATAATCTGTCATGTGAATAGTGTTCAAAAATGTTCAACGAAGAAAGAAAAACAATAAAAGTTATTTTGTGGGGCCGAAGAAATAGCATGGAGGTAAGGAGTTTGCCTTGCATGCAGAAAGATGGTTGTTCAAATCCGGCTCCCATATGGTCCCCCGAGCCTGCCAGGAGCAATTTCTGAGTGTAGAGCCAGGAGTAACCCCTGAGCATTGCCAGGTGTGACCCAAAAAACAAACAAAAAATATTTTGTGAAACAAATGATTATAGGCATTAAAATATCTGGATATTAGCCTAAACTCCCAGGAAATCTTCCTCATAGTGAGGAAGACATACAGTGACATCTGAAAGAGGCACATTGAGACAAGAGAAATCATGGTACAGCAGCACAAAACCTCATACAGCCTTGTGGGTGAGGATTACAATCTAGCAGACCAAACCATTACCAAAACCTATATACTCTCTCAAAAATAGAGTTCAGAGTTGTAATATTTAGGATATTCATCCAGCTCAGAGAAACAATGAAATGGTGCTCAGGTCTTACTCATGGCTCTGCATTCAGAATTCTCCCGTAGCAGGTTAGGGGACAATTTGGGATGCCAGGAATTGAACATGTAAGGCAAATGCCCTAGTGCTGTGCTAACTCTCAGGCCTCAAGACTTCATTTTTTTCTAATATGGACATGGAGACTATCATGTTGTGTGAAATAAGTCAGAGGGAGAGATAAAATAGTCTCACTCATCTGTGGGATTAAAAAATACAGCATAATACTCAGGAAGTATATTATGAAAGGACCATTCCATTATATAAATCTTATCACCACAAAGAGTGGTAAGTGCAGTTAAAAAATCATGGTCCCCCGTGCCTGCCAGGAGCAATTTCTGAGCATGGAGCCAGGAGTAACCCCTGAGCACTGCCGGGTGTGACCCAAAAACCAAAAAAAAAAAAAAAAGAAAAAGAAAAACTACACTAGCAACTATCATCATAATGATAGATAAATACAATGTCCGTCTTGAGGACAGGCAATGGATGGGGGAGAAGGAAATTGGTAGACATTGGTGGCAGAAAAGTTGCACTGGTGAAAGTGGGTGTGTATTTTATGACGGAAATACAATTATAAACATGTTTGTATCATTGGTGCTTAAATAAAAAATTATTAAATATATACACCAAAAATTATCCCAAGAAATATTTGAGTAAGTTCTTGAAAAATGATCACTGGTGACATCAGGGACAATAAACTGTGTTACATATACACCAAGGAATATTATGCAGCTGTCAGGAGAGATAAAGTCATGAAATTTTCTTATATATGGATATACATGGAATCTATTATGCTGAGTGAAATAAGCCAGAAAGACCAAGAGATGAAGAATAGTCTCACTCATCTATGGGTTTTAAGAAAAACAAAAGACATTTTTGCAATAATTCTCAGAGACCATATAGAGGAGGGATGGAAGCTCATGACAAAGAGTGATAAACGCAGTTAGAGAAATAACTACATTGACAACTATCATAACAATGTGAATAAATGAAGGAAATAGAAAGCCTGCCTACAGTACAGGCAGGGGTGGCGTGGGGGAGCAGGGAGTTTCCAGACTTTGGTGATGGGAATGTTGCACCGGTGAAGGGGGGTGTTCTTTACATGACTGAAACTAACTACAATCACTTTGTAATCAAGGTGTTTAAATAAAGATATTAATAAAATAAAAACACAAAGAACCATAAAAAAAAGAAAATATATGTTCAATCTATTTTTCTCCTGAGGTTTGTATAGGGGGGTTGGGGGGCCACATCTTGCCATGCTTATGGGTTACTCCTGGCTCTGTACTCAGAAATTGCTCCTGGCTCCAGGGACCATATGGAATGCTGGGGATCGAACTTGCATCTATCTTCTGTCAGTCGCTTGTAAGGCAAGTGCCCTACCGCTGTGCTACCACTCTGGCTCCTATTTTCTCTTGAGATTTACATAGGCAAATTAAGAAAAAGGAATCTGCAAATCTCTTCAATTCACTTCACCAAATACCTTTTGGTGTTTGAAAATTGAAAATTCCCAAAACTCATATTCTTCCTTTCTGTTATTGATAGAGATATATAACAATTCTGTAAACATAATGAAAATAAAAAATTGCATTTAAATTATATCAAAGTTTAAAAAAAATAAAAGTTAAGATGATAATACATCGCCATTGCACCTAGAACCAAAAGCAAACATTTTGCAGTGAACATTTGATTATATATATATATAAATTATATATTATATTATATATATAAAACACCTAATGGAAGGGAGCACTAATTCATGAAAGAGTAAAAAGCAAACTCTATTTATCCAAACTATATTGGTAAATCACAGTATCAAGATTCACTCCACAACTCAGGAAATCAGAATTTTACCTAAGGCAATGAATACATTAGAGTTTTCTTCTTTGCTGTATTCCAAATATATAAATAATAATATGAAAATAAGTTGCTCAGTAAACATTTATTAACTGAATAAATATTTAACATCCCTTTTCCTATGACAAAAAATGACATTCTTATCATAAAAATTGTCTATTTGGAACACTGAAGGATGTACGCTTAGTTATTCAAAAATTACATTTCAGTACTGTTGGGAGGAGGGATAATTTGTCAAATATTTATTAAACTTACACATCCAAAAACACCTTTCAAATGCAATCATTACTGTTGCTTCTATGAAGAAAGTGAAGAGACACATTAAAGAAATTCACAAACATTTTGTCCTTATATTATAAAACAGAAAACATACACAAGAAAAAACTGAACCTCAAGAAATTACCAATTTTGATGCACTATTGATAAAGAACTGTAAGCAACTGCACACAAAACAAAAGAAAATATTTTCACTTAAAATGTCTAACAAGGACCTTGAATAAATCAATAACTATATCAACAATAGAAGGTGATCTAATTAAATTATATGAAAGATCTAAATATAATTCTCTCTACAAAGTACACAAGAGAGGCCAGAGTGGTGGCGCAAATGGTAAGGCATCTGCACTGGTGAAGAGTGGTGTATATTCAATGACTGAAACTTAACTACAAACATTTTTGTAACCATGGTGCTTAAATAAAACAAATTACCAAAAAAAAAAGGAAAAGAATATGCAATCATCTTATTCACATCGAAAACACTAACAATGTGAGCACCTAATTTTTAGAATTGGCAGCAATGGGTTTAAGCCAAAATATAGAGGAGGCAGAGAGATATAACTGTGAATATGGATAGATAACTGCTTACAACTTTGCCTTCCAGCTGACCTGAACTTGAACCCCAAAACCCTATTTGGTCTCCTTAGCCCTATCATCAGTGATTACTGATCAGATAACACTTCGTGTGTATGCCCTAAAACAAAAAAATAATTAAGATTAGAACATCAAACACTACATAGTAGTAGTTCTATGAAATAGTTTTCTGAAGAAAAAAAAAAAGGCAAAGTGGGGACTGCAAAGATAGTGCAGGAGTTTAGGCACTTAGCTTTAAACCAAGTTAATGAACCAAGATAAATCATGTGAGAATTGCCAGATCTAGTCTTAAGCCCTGATCACAGTAGAGTAGGATCCAAAAATGAAATGATTATTTAAAAACATGATAATAATAGTGGATATTAACTCCATCAAAAATGGGAAAAAGAAAAACCAGAGACTTCCTTATTAAAGAAGAAATATAGATGACAAAGGGCACATGAAAAATGCTCCACATCACTAATCATCAGGGTTATGCAAATCAAAATAACTATAAGGTACCATCTCACTTCACAGAGACTGGAACACATCACAAAGTGCAAGAATTGGCAGGAATGTGGGGAGAAAGGAACTCTTCATTCACTGTTGACGGGAATGTCTTCTAGTCCAACCTTTATGGAAAACAATATGCTCAAAAAACTGGAAATTGAGCTCCCATATGATTGAGCAATACCACTCCTAGGGGTATACCCTAGGAACATTAAAAAAAATACAAAAATGCTCTCTGTGTGCTTATGTTCACTGCAGCACTGTTTACAGTAGTAAGAATTTGGAAACGACCTCGTTGTCTGACAACAAATGAGTGGCTAAAGAAACTGTGGTACAGGGTTGGAGAGTTAACACAGCAGTATTGTGTTTGCCTTGCACACAGCTGATCCAGGACAGATGGTGGTTAGAAACTTGGCATCCCATCTGGTCCCCCGTGCCTGCCAGGAGCGATTTCTGAGCCCAGTACCCTGAGTGTCCATCGGATGTGACCCCAAAATAACAAACAAACAAACAAACAAAAAACTGGTACATACACATAATGGATTACTATGCAGATATCATGAAAATGAAGTCATGGAATTTTCCTATACATGGATGGGCACAGAAACTATTATGCTGAGTCAAATAAGTCAGGGGGAAAGAGATAGGTAACAGAATAGTCTCACTCATCTGTGGAATTTAAGAAAAATAAAAAACAGTATGGTAATAATACCCAGAGACAATAGAGATGAGGGCTTGGAAAAAACAGCCCATGATATGAAGCTTACCACAAAAAGTGGTGAGTACAATTAGAGAAATAACTACATTATCAACTATAATAATAAATGTAGTGAGTGAAAGAAATAGAATTCCTATCTCGAAGACAGGAGGGGGGTGAAGGGAGGAAGGAGATGGGGGTATTGGTGGAGGAAAAGTTGTGCTGGTGAAAGAAGGGTATACTTTTTATGACTGAACCACCACTACAAATGTGTTTGTAACATGGTGCTTAAATACATATATTATTATAATTAAAAATATAAAAATAATAAAAATAAAAACATGATAATATATCACTAAATGAATTTCCAGTGGAAAATTTAAGAACATTTCATGTCGATGGAGCAATAAATTCCATGAGGAAATTCAGCAGTTATGATTTTAAATAAAGACTTTTTTGCAAATCTAATTAGATTAACATCAGCAATAGCATCCACTAACTATACCATTGTTTATGAATGCTGCTCCTGAAACAACTATTTGAAATTGGCTTTGCACTAGATATGCTTAAATTTTTCTTGTTAGCATTCAAGCTCTGCAAAATTCACCCTTCAAATTTTATTCTTTGCTTTGAATCTTATTTCTAGCTAACTTCCAAGCTTCTCTGTGTCTGTTTTATAAAGTGTAGATTTTATATGTATATATAAAATATATTATATATGCTTATATATAATATTTGGGGGCTGATGTCTTGAGTCTTGTAATACATTTTAATCAAAATTTACTAATTATATCTATATATGTAGAAAGACATCATTTGCAATATTAGCAACACTAACCTTATCCAAAAACTACCAAATCTCTTGACCCCCTACATTCCAGAAATCAGGGGTCAGCAACTTTGTGCCCTACTTGTGAAAAGCTGTTGACCTCCAGAAAGGAGCTTGTTAGAAGCAAGTGTTAATTTTCAGAATGCGACTGGTTGTATGATAGCAACAACCTCATCCCATCACAATGTCCCTTGGAATGTTTTTGAGTGTAGGGGCCTAGATGTGATCTGTCATCACTGGTCAGTGGTATGAACAGCTCATTCTTGTATCTCTGCCCCCAAACAAACCATATCATTCTATCCTTCTCTTCTCACACTAGAATTCTCATGTGTTCAACATTTGTCAGAGTTTCACCTTCAATGACATGATTAGAGCATAAAGAAATTATATTTAACACATAGAAAATGAAAACTAGACTCATTTCTCCTTTCTTAATAATAAAATGTTGTAGGATTTACTTTTGGTTTATGTATGTGAGTATTTTTTTAAATAACATTTTTAGACACTTTAAATGATTATCCCCAAAATTGTAAACAGGTTTTATGCACTTTAATATATAATTTCTCAAGCCACTTTAATAAAATACAGATTTATACTTATCAATGCATATATGTAATTTAATAAAATAGGACTAATCTTTGAGGTGAATTTATACTTAAAATTTATAGTAAAAACTAAAGTAAATATTGTACATTCTAAATTAAAGGATAAAAAGTTCTACACATATTGCAGTGTCAATTCAAATCACCAACAGCAAAATGGGAAATTCTCTCCTTATTAACACATACAAATATAAATCGTTACTCCCATGTTTTTTCTCCAGATAAAGCACTTTTATTTTTCTTCAGTAAAACCAATCACCAAGTCTGGGAGATACTCATGAAGACTATTCCCAATTCTTTGCAAAGCTATCCATTTCATACTTAAATATCTTTCATAGATCTAATGACAAGAAGTATTTCATGTCCCTTTTTTGCTAATCTTCAATGTACAAATCAAGTTTAATTTTGTGAACCATTACATAAAACATTAGAAAATTTGTCAATACTATCAAATTATCTTTGTGAATAAAATTCCAATATCAATTATTATAATTATCTAACAGCCATGCTTCTTTAAAGTAAAGAATAAAATTGGCAGTTACTCTCCCATCTGGAGATTAATTAAAGAAATTATGTTTACTGATTTAAAAAAATCATAGTTTTCATTTGCAAATATATGAAATGTAAAGAGACAATAAGCAGGCATGTAAATGTCTGATATATCATATACAGTTATATTTGATATATCATATAATGCCTCAATTGACATATGTTAATGTTTTTTATACCTCACATTGTTTTGTATTTTGGGGGGGTTGGGCCACACCCGGTGATGCTCAGGGGTTACTCCTGGCTATGTGCTCAGAAATCACCGAGGGATCAAACCATGGTCCTTCCTAGGTTTACGTGTGTAAGGCAGATGCCTTACCACTTGTGCCACTGCTCTGGCCCACACACATTTTTAACCTTTCTAATACATTCACATAATGTCCAATCAAAATAACTTGTTTTGAAATCTTAAATTTTAGATATCTAAGAGACTTAAAATAGCATTGCCTTCATTGTCTAGTTTTGAGACTAAGAACATAAAATTAAGGTTAAAAATAGTTCCATTATCATAATTAGTATCTTCCTCCTTAGTTTTCCAAGATTTTTGTAGTAATAGGTCCTTTGTACTACAACCCAAAAGACAGATTGAGATAATCTCCTGAAATTCCTTACATCTGTGTTGGGAAAGATTCTGACTTAGGAACAAGGTGAAGGGACAAGAGATTTCCATTTTTAGGTGTTGTGAAAGATAAAAATGTTACATAAATGCCATAGGCCAACAATTTTGATCAAGATGCATAAAGTATACTGAATGAGAAGACATGATATAAAAACCTAAGAGATGGTGGAAAAATAGTATTCCTTTCAATTTAAAAAAATACGCATTCTCATTTGAAGAGAATTAGTGGTAGATTTATTTTCTTACTACCATTCCTCTCATATTATATATTATTTTACAGGTGAGGAGTTGATTTTAAAATGTTTACAGAACATGTTTATTGTTTATTTGATAAACAAATGAAATGAATAAAATACAACTGGTAATCTATTATTTCTCAAATGTTTAAATAACTTTCTTATGATCCAAGGAAAAATAAGAGATTTCAAGTGCTCCTCCAACTTTCTTTAGAGAATAATCTACATAAGATATGAATTTTAACAGGGTCAATGCCATCTAATATATGTAGAAATACAAACAAATAGGAACACATAGCTTACCATTCAAGATTACTAATACCTCAGAGCTATTAAAAGACTTCAATAGGACTTTACATTTTTGGTTTTCACACTGTGCCCATGAATAAGAAAAATCAAAAATTACATATTCTGGTGATTGCTGGTTATCAATACTGAAGTATGAAACATCATAGAGCATTTCTATGATATATTAAGATATTTTTTCTTCTAATTAATAAAATTAACAAATTTTAATCTTGTTCTTTGGCTTTATAAAGAATTAGAACTTTGGTTAAACATAGAACATTTATGCCAATACTCTGTAACTAAAAGCACTAGGGGGGAAAGATAAGGGAGAATATGGTGTTGGCAAACAGAAAAACTTCATGTACTGTAAAAATATTCATATATACCATTGATAATTACAGTCTTGCCATAAAGAAGTCAAAACATTCAGTGAGCTTTAATTTTCTATAATATGTATTTTTTCAAGATACTGATAGTTTCTTTACATATTGATTTTAAAAGAAAAAGAAAACAAAGGAAAAATAGAGTAGACTAATTAAAAGATGATTTCACTTAAATGCTTCATCAAACCATATGTGCAGACACTTGAGATGATGACAACGTTAAACTTCCTAGGGTCCTAGAGTCAAAGAAACTCTGTTGACCCCCACTGCTAAGAAGGTGTACTCCTTCAACAGGGGGCAACATCTGACGATCAGTCATGGTTCCACTTGGTGAAGACCCCAAGAAACTTCCCTGGGAAGAAACAATTTTCTCAGGACTGGTAGCGAGTTTGGGGGATGTGGAAAAATTATATCCATACAAGGCACAGGGACTATGCAACCTGAAAGTGTTATAGGAACCCTGATGTGTCTGATTAGTGGCAAAGGCATTGCTGGAGGGCGAAGGCATAATGTATTGGAGCTGGGGTGACATCCCAGAAATCTGCATGGACAAGCTGGTCGGCGGGCAGTTGAAGGTGTCTCCATCAGTAGCGCTCATTGACATGTTCACAGAGGCACTGCTGCTCACACCCACATAGGAGGGAGTCCTGGGTGGGGCAAAGGTCTCATTGGTCTGACTGGTGAGTCTATTGTATGTCTCAGCCAAAGAGGTGCTGTAACGATTGAGGGCGAGGCTAGAGCGGGCACAGGAAGAGTAGTCAGCTGGAGCCAGACTGCATAGCTGTGTGGTATTGGGTCCGAGGTGGAAGGCAGGGGAGGAGCAAGGAGAGCCAGACAGAAGATGAGGGTGGGTGGCAGGAATACCATTTCCGGAACCTTGGAGTAAAGAAGAGGTGCCTGTATTTCCTACAAAAGAAGTTGAAATATAAATTATAATAGTTTCATGGCCACTTTCTCAATTTTGTAAACATGAGCTAGGCATAAACTGTTAGAAGTACAGGAAAAGGGCTAAATAATGAAAAGGAGATTGCCTCAACATTTAGTAATTCATGATTTAAAATAATTCAGACTGGAATAGTTTAATTTATGAATTCCATTTCAGTATTTTCAAAGCAAAGTATCTTCCCAAAAAAATATTTACTTTTTTTTTCAGAATATGTGGATACTACCATATAAAATTTTTACATTTTATCCCTCTATATCTATGCCTCCTCTATATCTCTCTCGAAGATTCCCTGATATTATAAATACCGACTTTACAATTTTATATTTTGTGTCTTATTCCAAAGTATGACCTTTACCTCTCTGGTAGTCTGATAGTCACCTTTTACCTTTCCTTTATTTATGGTAAGCAGAGCTTACTCAGGTCAATTTACTGTCTTACAAATTAAGAAAGAAAGAAAAGAAAAGAAAGAAAACAAAGCTATCAAGGCCACAACAGAGTAATTTATTGATATATCTGCAATGCCTCACCATAGGCCTCTAGAATCAATAATGATATCACGTGGTTTTAGTCATAGCAATATAGCAAATGTCAGAAATATTTTCCAGTATTAAAACAAGCTGGTGAATCAAATACTAACACTAGAACAGAAATCCTGCAAATAAAGAGTGTCATGAAACAGAAAGGGGTCATTGACCCCTTTCTGGATTTGCTGGCAGATTAATGCTTGCAAACTTTACAAAATTTAAGGAAGTTGCAAGGTTCTGGCCAGATTTTAAAACCTTCATGGTTCTAGAAACAAACAGTGTTTTGTGTTACTTCTCAAAATAATCTAAAAGTCCAATTCAATCAATGATAATTATCTAAAACTTAACAGCTAAATTAGCTCTAGTAAGCTGGTCAGGATCAAGCATAAAAGTCTGTTGATGAAAAAGTCCTATTGTCCTGCCAATAAATCAGGGAGTCATCCCATTTCACAAAGTTCCTCTCAGGAAATAAGGTAAAACCAGGGAAGTATTTCTAATATGCTAACCTGCTTATCCTAAATTGACAGGAGAAAATCCACTGACAGACCAAGTCTGCTAAAGAGGAAAAGAATGAAGCTGGCAAGAAAGGTAAATTGAGACAGGTGTCAGCAATCTTCTGTAAAGTTCACTGGCACCTAAACTTATTGGTTCACTTCTCTTTTTAATAAGATTTAATTTGAGGATCAAAAATGGTGATGAAATACGTAAGTAGCCCCAAGCATCCAATATATAATTTATGGCTACAATAACCATTTTTCCTAGCCTGGAAAATCCACACAGAGAACAGATGAAACTGTTGATGATGAGTTTGACATTTAAACAATCATTTGTGCAATTTTCAACTCCTAGGCAGGAATGACTATATAGAGGCTCTGGGTAACTGATTTACCTTGCTTGGGAATTCCAGGGATATCTTCAAAGGTGAGAGTTCTCAGTGAAGGTCTCCAGAATGCATATGATTCCACAAGGGCTTCCAAACCCATTCTAAATAGGAACATTAGGTAAGGGGATGAACAAAAGAAGCCTCATTAGAAGCTGGAAATTTCACAAGCAATAAGTAGTTTAGATATTAGATCTACTGTGACATGGAACCTAACTTCTCTCTATGTAGGATTCTCCTTCTGGTGAGAATAATTTTACCTATGACGATGAAACAATACCACAAAAAATATGACCCCTTAAAGACATCTCTTTTCTAAAACGGATTTGTGCCCCTTCCTTTGGACCTCAGTAGCAGCTCGAAGAGCACTCATCCAAGGACAACTGACTTCTCTCAAGAACATAATGTCCACAACTCCCAGGTACAGGGACTGTTCCTCCAGAAAAGTTTTTCTTGGAGTGGGGGATAGCACTAATCCTTCAGTGCTTTTCCTTACAGTGATCTCATGGGGAAGAGGAAAATATGGAATTAACATTATCATCTAATCTTTCTGTTTGTTTGTTTGTTTGTTTTTGGACCACACTGGCAGGGCTCAGGATTTACTCCTGGCTCTATGCTCAGAAATCGCTCCTGACAGGCTCGGAGGACCATATGGGAACCACCGTACTTCTGCATGCTAGACATGCAGTTCTACCTCCATGCTATCTATCTGGTCACATCATCTAATCACATATTAAAGTCCCTACATACCCCTGTGCTCAATAAATATAAAATTCAAGAGATTATATACAATGAAGGACTAGAGTGATAGAACATTTGTCTTGCACTCAGCAGACTTGGATAAACACGGGTTCAATCCCTAGCATCCCATCTAGTCTCCTGAGTATGCCAGAAGCAGAAACTGGTAGCACTCAGGGGTCATTCCTGGATTTGCACACCAGGAATGATTTCTGAACTCAGAGCTAGGAGTAACCCCCAAGCCTCAAGAAGTTTGTGGAGTGGCATAGTGCCTTTTGTTGCTAAATACAAAGAAATTGTACTTAATGAAAATCAAATGATAGTAATATTTTATTTACATTAAAATATTGATTTAATGAAGGTTGGAAACTCTGGGCTCAAACCTCATGTTTTTGCTACAGGTTGCAGCTAATATTTAATTAATGAATTCTGTGTAGTTTGGCTTATCCTATATTTATCTTATACTAATTTTATATTTTTATAATTCTATATACAGGCTTTATAAAGATTAGAAAATATTAGGTCACGATTTTTGATAAAAAACTTTTATTAGCATATATATAATATTAAATTTTAAGGATATCAAAATGGTTATTGAGTTATCTCAGGGGTGATTTACACATTTATTGAACATAGAACCATACTGACTTCAGAGTGAGATATATTGCATTGTTTTAGCAATCTAAACTCTAAATACAAATCCTTAAAATAAATTCCTGGGGAGACATTATTCATTATCACAAATCTATAAACTCAAACTTTAAAGATAAGATGAGATGGTAAAGGGATCTGACTTAAAAATCATCAATATTATTCTTGAGCCTGCAATTTCACACTGCAAGTTCCAAAAAGGATTTCAGATACTTTTCAGGAAACAGTTATAAAATATTTATTAGCTAAATCTGGATGCTTTTAAAAAGCCTTAATTTTCCCCGGTAATGGAGACTTTTCCTGTCTAAAACAACAGATAAAAGGCACTTCCTGCAGGAGTGTAGTTGAGGTGATAATTTATACAAGATGCCTTTGAACAATATCCACATTTTATCACCACCCTAATTTATTCTATTAAATGGTGAAGTTTATTTACCAAAATGGTTATATTTTTCCTAAAGTATTTAAAGAGATGAAAATCTTGTACCTTCCTGAGTAAAAAAATTTATAGGGTCAAACTGAAGAATTTAACTATTGTCAACACATAAATTCTCTTTCACACAGCAAATGTATTACAGAAGAATGCTTAATGACTGATGCTACTGATTTCTAAGTAATAATCTATAGAACCATTAATATACAGGAATAGAAATAGATTTAAGTAAAGAAGATTATATGATAACAATTTTAAGATCTCAAGTTTTTGTTTTTATATAGCTCAATACATTTACTTTATACAAAGGGAGAATTAAAATAGCATTTATTTTTCAAAGTAATTGTGTCAATTCAGTACAACAGAACCAAATGTAATAAAGAAATACTACATTTTTCATGGGTTTTCTTATCTATTAATAATTAAGTAGTACCACCCCTACTCAAGACATATTTATTACTGATTTTTAAGAAAATGATATGTAAATTATAAATTTATAAAACTCAAACTAAATTCTCTCCCTCAAAAAAAGGATTTTTAAATTTAGCAATGTAAAATTTTTCATAAACTTTTTTAAAATAGGGATTTCTAATTTATAGATATTTAAGTTACAGGAGAGCACTAAAGAGAACATATCCATAATAAGCACAGGCATTCAAAAGAAAAAAACTTCATTTTACTAACAAAAGCCATACTTAAGCTCACCATGTTCTGCCTTTAAGAAAATCTTGTTTAGTATGCCTGTCTGAGAGACAGGCAGAAGGGTGGAGTTGGAGAGGGAAATGGGGGAGACTTTGGTGGTGGGAAAATCCTCATTGGTGAAGGGTGGTGTACATTCTATGACTGAAACCTCAGTATAAAAATTTTTGTAAACATGGTGATTAAATTTAAAAAATTAAAAAATAGAAAATGCTGTTTAAACAGTTTGAGTAATTTATAAAAGTCAACCTTAAAAAACATTTAAATGTTGAACATAATTATTCCCAGTAAATTTATTTTAAAAATTTACAAGATTTAGAGTAAGAGAAAGAATAGCAAGCAGCATGGATTTCATTCCTATGTATTCCTCAAAAGAGTCAAAAGCCAAGAAAAGTTCAGATCAAACCTAGAATTTTGACCATAGTTGACTGAGCAAGAGACTTCATAATTTATTTTTTACTATTATAACTGACTTATTTCACTAACAAAAATGTTAAAACTCATTTTTGTGTGCCGTTTATCCAAATGCCATTATCTGTCTCATTATCTGTCTTTTATTCAGAGGTTTATTCACTATTAAATCACTCAACATATTTCACAAATATCTATATATTAATTTCTCAAATACTTTTTAAAATATTTAAACCAGTGCAGCCAGAACGATAGTACAGCAGAATGGGCATTTGTCTTGCACATTGCCAACCCAAGTGTTATATACTCCAGCATCCCATATGGTTCCATAAGCCCACCAACAGTGATTACTGAGTGCAGTCAGGAGTAGCCCCTGAGCACCTCCAGATGTGGCTCCCCACAAAAGAAAAATACTTAGACCATAAATTGTTAAGCAGATATTTTTAAAATGTAGCTTATGATCACTTTGTTACGACAAATGATAATTTTAGAAAGGCGTTTCTCTTATTATTAGCAGGATAACACTGGAACTTTGGTTATATAGTGATAATTATACACACCAGCCTATACAAAAAGCTAAATATATGAAACTATGTAATTTTGAAAAATCAATAAGTCTATGAAAAAATAAAAATGAAGAATTAGAACAGAAACTTTTCAACAGCTTTAAAAAACTCTTGGCCTACTAAAAACTAGGTGATCAGCTTTTTAGAAAAGAATAGGGTAGAATTAATCATAGCAGCTCTCCTATTTATAACAAATACATAAAACGCAAGTTAGAAAAAGTAAACAAGTGTGTGGCTGTCAGCAGATCCAAGACAAAGTTGGAAACTAAAGAACATCCTTTCTCTTGGCAATGGAGAGTAGTTTCATACTCTAGAAGTCTGTGAAAACAGGGGGTCCATCAAATCAACAGTTTTGTTCCTATAAAGCCAATTTCAAAGAATAAATACAAGTATCATAGGAAACTAGGTATTTTAAGTTTTTGAGCATAAGGACATGTTTCCTTAAGGTTCTTTCAGAGATACTATGCACTGCAGATCCTAAAAACGTCTGTTTTCCCATCCATCCACATTGAAATTCCACCTTAGAAACAAGAAGGCCACCTTGTGATACTCCAAATAGCCCCAAATTATTAAATTCTTTTGGTATTTTGTTTTGTTCAGTATTTAAAGCTTTGTCACATATGATTTAAAGAACGCATTAGTAAATTAAAATGCTTATAATACAATTCACAATGCAAATTATCTACTAAACACAGGAAGAATGCTGCTTTTTTGGGTGGTGGGGAGGCCACACCTGTTTGATGTTCAGGGGTTACTCCTGGCTAAGCGCTTAGAAATTGCCCCTGGCTTGAGGGGGATCAAACCGCACTCCTTCTTTGGCTAGCGCTTGCAAGGTAGACACCTTACCTCTAGCGCTACTTCACCGGACCCAGAAAGAATGCTTTTCTTGACTTACCTGTTTCGGCCAGAATCTCGGAAGCCTTTGGCAAATGGATTCCTATCTATCTTCAGACGAGTGATCTATATTCAAGAAAAAAATGTTTCATAAGACCATATATAATTGCTAAATGGAATGGATTTTAAAACTATCCCCTTTTTTGCAAATCTGTAGAAGAAGCTATGTGAATTGAATGCTACTGACATCAATTCCTGGCATCATCTTTTTCCCAAAGTACCACCTGAAGCAACACCAAAGCATGGAGATAGGAGTAGCTCCTGGTAACAATTGGGTATGACTTCAATCCCACATCAATATATTTACTCTCCACCTTTTCTGTCTGTTGATGTAATTTGTGTAAATGACCGGAAACTGAACATACACATTTTTAGCATAACTTGAAGAAAATCTAAAACATTGATTATTCAAAAGAAGCTTCCTAGTCAAGATGTAAATAGACTGAAGTTTCTCTTACTTTTAGTATTCCCAGTGAAGAATTAATGTACAATTCTTAATTAGTATCTTGCTCTCTGCTTCATAAATTCTCTACAGTAATTTTCCCTTTAAATAATCACATGCTTTAATGTGATTTATTATTAATATATTTATTACTGTGGATGGGAAAGAGCTAATATGCAATTTCTTTTAAATAAAAAACTTATATTTAATAACTATTTATATATGAAATGATGTTAAGGTCATACATAACCTTCTCTTATAAATAGTTAATGTACAGTCATTTTAATTTTCTGCTTCTGTATTTTTCTTTGCCTAATGTTAATTGCATTTGTGCTCTCATCTGAAAATACTATTTTTGCATGGAGTTATGGTACAGAGGATAGAGTGTGTGCCCAAAAAAAGAAACAATCTACTTTATTTTCTTATTTTCCTTTTCTTCACTTTTTTTTGCCACACTTGCTGTACTCAGGGCTTACTCCTGGCTCAGCACAAATGGATCACTCCTGGTGGGGTCGAGGGACGTATGGAGTGACAAGATTCAAACCCTGGTTGGCCATGTACAAGGAAAGTTCTCTACCTGTTGTACTATCACTCTAGTCCTATGAATGACATTAAAATAATGTAAAAGTTTATTTACAATAGTAATTTTTTAAAGTACAAGATTGAACATATTCCTATGCTAAGCTCTCCTTACATAGGACATTTCTTCTCCTCACTCTATTTTTCAATAAACTTTTTAACCTTCTAAAAATAAAAAATAAATATGAGTTAATGTTTCCTTGTTCAAAATGAATGTCTCATAGTTACTTAAACCATTATTTAATTAATATCATACCAGTTGATCATATATTGTTTTGTTTTTATCAATATTAAATCTTTTTTTTTTTTTTTTGGTTTTTGGGCCACACCCAGTGACGCTCAGGGGTTACTCCTGGCTATGAGCTCAGAAGTCACCCCTGGCCTGGGGGACCATATGGGGAACAGGGGGATCGAACCATGGTCCATCCAAGGCTAGTGTGGTAAGGCAGGCACCTTACCTGCAGCGCCACCGCCCAGCCCCCAATATTAAATCATTTAATGCTAATAATAACATAAGTGTTTCTGTTCATTTTGTTTTCATATAAACTGAGATTTACAACAATCTTAAAGTTATTTTTTTTATTTTTTTGTTTGTTTGTTTTTTGTTTTTGGGATTCGAACCGATGACCTTTTGCATGAAAGGCAAACGCCTTACCTCCATGCTATAGAACTGGGCTATGACACTAATCTTCAGAGCCAATATTTGCCAATTATAGACTGCTTACCAAATTTTCCATTAAGTATTCAATATAGTGGTTGAAAAATTATAGAAATTAACATAATTTTATTAGGCCATTATTAAATTTCCTTCCACTAATATATCATTCTCTAAATATAAGATTTGCTAATTTGTATTAATATTATTCATCATTATATATCTAAATATTCCACTGCAATTTATTGCTGGAAAAAATACAAATTAAAATAGATACATAACATCGTTGTTTGTGTGTGTGCTTGTGAGAGAGAAGGAGGAGAAGAAAAAAGGGGGAGAGAAGGGAAAGGAGAAAAGAAAGAAGGAGGAGGAGAGAGGGCAGAAACAAGAAGAGAAGAGAAAGAAAGGAAGAAAATTGATTAAAAAATATTGACTGTTAAAAGTACTAAATGCCTCTGCACTTTTTCCTTCATACATTCTTTTTTGTTAAAATATTTTATATGTACCTATTATATTTTCAGAAGATTTTTATTTCTCCAGTCTCCGTGAAGTTTAATTTTATGGTCCTTTCTAAAAACCCATATAGAAAGTGAGTGCCAGAGGACAGGATAGTTTCTATTTTTTTTCTTTTTCTTTTTTGCTTTTTGGCCACACCCAGTGATGCTCAGCGGTTACTCCTGGCTAAGAACTCAGAAATAGCTTCTGGCTAGGGGAACCATATGGAACCTCTGGGGAATATAACCATGCTCCATCCTAGATCAGACAAGTACAAGGCGAATGTCCTACTGCTGCACCACTGTTGCAGTCCCAGGACAGGATAGTTTCAATGGAGGGACTTATGTCTTCTGGAGGATAATATCAGACCTGCCAAGAGTACTAAGGGAGAAAGCAGGAATCATGATCCACCTCACCTAGGAGCTTAAAAATAATAGATATCACAACAGAAAAGTTAATAAAAATCTTACATTTTAACATTTTATAATGTAAAAAATAATTGGAGACCTAAAATAATTCTGCTACCAAAATAACTTTTGAGATAATATTAGATTAAATAAATGCATCTCTTTTAGAGATAAAATTTGACAACTTCTCAAAATATATTCGATTATAATTACTACAAGTACAATTATGGCCACTGAAATAAAAAGTTTTAATTGTAAATTATACTTTGAATTAAAATATAGTCAACATTAAAAATCAGATACATCAATCTCAATTTTGGCTATTTCTATGAAAACTAGCTGGATTTGTAGGAATTAGGTAATAGCCTCTAAATCAATGCTCCTCTAATGTTACAAGGTTATGTGAAATTGAGACGGAATTAATAAAAATGATACTACCAGATATAGCAAAAAAGAAATAAATGTAAAGTGACATTTAGTTCATTTTTTCATACTATTTATTTATTCATACTATTTCTACCTTTTTAGTAAAGGAAAATAATATTTAGTAAAAATAAATTTACTTAGAAAGATGTAAAGGGAGAGAAAGGAACAAATTTTCAAGAGGAGAACAAAATGAGTGAAAAAAAGCAGAGGAGAAAAATATTTGGACAAAAGAGAAAACAGGCTTATAAAAGTGAGCCAACTCTTTTTCTACTTTTATGAAAGTACTATTCTACAATAATTGATCTCTTACATTAAAATATGTGCATCACATTTTATTACAAGTTAAGCAGATCTTGAAAGAAATTTCACTTTTATATATAAAAATAATAATATTCTGAAATATTTCTGATAATACCTCAACTATAGTTTATAAACAAAATCAGCTGCCAAACCTCATGGCCTGTGAATCAATTCACTGTTCATGCATTCAGTTTTCTAGGTGATACACTTGCTTTCTAATTTTGATCATAACTCAACATTTAAGAATAAAAAGTAAATCTATACTATGAACTGAGAAATAATTCTTGTCTAAATCCTTACTAGAAGAGCTATATTGGTGAGTCACTGATCAAAATTTTTATAAAAATATATATACATATATAAATATAAAATATTTATACATATATAATATATATACATATCTAATGTATATATAATATATATAAATATAAATATATATATCATGCATAGTTTTATAATAAATATTTAATCACCATATAAAGGCTATCTAACTTTCTATTTATACCTGAAAAGTCTAGGAAAACACCAATTCTGAAAACAATTTCTGCCTACCTGCTGATTCTGATAAGCAGTAACAGTGGTGAACACAGTTTCTGGGAAGGAAAATGCCTTCACTCCATCCCCAGATGGAACAGGTTTAATGGGAGAAAGATCATCTCCACAGTTCTTACTGATGACATGAACTTGGGGTTGGTATTTGTGCATAGAATGAAGAATTATCTAGATTAAGAAAAGAAAAATAAACAAACATATCAGAAATCTCTGCTTTACCCAACCTCAATAATGTGATGAAGTATTTAAAGTGTAGAATAAATCCTAGTGTGGAAATAAACATTTCCATGGGTGCTACGTAAAACATATAAAGACTGGAGATGAAACACTAGGCAGTAAGTTTTCAAAAATTCTTATAATATAAGAGAAAAACATTACTTTTGTGAAATGCTAGGTACAACCATAAAAACTTAGTATCTTAAACCAGACATATAGTACAAAAGTTAAGGTGCTTGCCTTGCATGCAGCCAACCCTGATTTAATCCACATGGTCTTATATTGATCAGCAGGAGTGACCCTATGTAAGAACCAAAGGTAGCCCCTGAGCATCACTAGGTATGGTCCCCAAATCATAGAAGTTTAGAAACTTTAATATCTAATCTCTATGCTGAAAATGGAGCAATAAATTAATAATCATTTACAGAGATCAAACCTGTAAAAACTAAAAAGATTAAAGTTATTAAATTTTACCAACACCATCATCATCAACACCTCTAAAAATAAATTTTCATAAAGTTTTCTTTTCTGCACAGATTATCCTATTGTTAACTGTTGTATGTCTATTAGAGGGAAAAAGGAATTTACACGGTTGCCTGGTTGTGGTTCACAAAATCTAGTTTGTTGGATGACGACAGTATTCATGACTCTTTCCCAGGCTTCTAAAATAGAGAACAAAACCAGCTCTCTTGACTTTACTAAGGGCATCTGAAAATATGGTTCGCTATCTTTTATCCACTTCTAAGAATTTATCCCAAGGAAATATGCCAATTGCAAAAGAATATTTCATGTACAATAATGTGCCTCAAACAATTTATAATAATGGAAAATCTATAAATAATTTAAATGAGTTGACTATTTAACTAAATGAGAGTCAGTAAAATGCAACATTATTCAGTCATTACTAGTGCACTTAGGACATATTTTTTTTTGGCTAGGGACATATTTAACCACATAATAAAATATTCCTTCATAAATATTCAATCATAAAAATGCAGTGTATAAACTTGCCGCAACTACATAAAATAGATATAAAAAAGAGTCTATGCTAAGATATGTAAAAAGGTTCTATGTTAAGGCTCATCTCTGGATGATATATGCTAAAATAATTTACATACTTAATAATTTTCCTTAAAAGTTCTGGCTTTACTGCTGGATAAATAGTCTTTCCCAAAGTACTTTTGAATGTACTGCTAAGATTCACATTTATATTTTATTAACAATCTAACAAACCTCAGTTTGTTTTGTTAGCTAATTAATAATTTTTTAAATTAACTCCAGATCTAAATTTTTATTTGGAGATATTGGAAGTTTTCAGGAGAATTATTTCATAAAATTAATGGGGATAAAGTAATGGAAAAACAAAGATAGCAATCCTCCTTGTTTTCAAAGATTATGTCTCTCACAGAAACTCATATAACACATTATTTATAGGGTTAATCTCTGTTCTATTTAGACACATTTTTCTCCTTTACATCACCTATTAACTATTAGCTAGTTTTATGGGCCAATATTTATAAGTATAACATTTTTTCAACGTTCTGATAAATTCTCATATTTTCCATATGAAGGCACTAGATTTGTATCAAAAGAAGCATAATTTTATTTCATCTTTAATAGATCCAAAGTATCTGCCGTTGAACATTTATTTCCACAACTACTTTCATTCACATATTGCATGTTCAATGCTTTTCTGACTTTGGACATTTCCTAGATCAATAATTTTCAATTTATACTTGAAAACCAGCTTTGTTCTGAGCATCTGTGGTGCAAATCCACATTTTACATACCCTATATATCCATGTAGAAACAAGTAGAGCAAAGAAAAAGAAGAGCAAGTAAAATAGAAGAGTCAATGAAGTAACATTAGGTTGCATTCGCTGTGGCCTTGACTTTGTTTTAAATTAGATAGTGTATACAATATTACTTGCTAAATGTATTTAATTCTTAAGTGAAATGCTGATCTAAATTTCTCTTTCCAGCAGAAAATTCTGGATAAGTAAGAGAATTTGTGTACTGAAAGAAATGACCTATCCAAGAATGCTACATGTTTGCTGTGTGCTCAATGTAAATCTGGCTACAGATTTGCCACGAAGGGAAAAAATTCCTTTCTAGATCTTTTGCAATCTCTCTAATATTTCTAATATTTGGAAAATTGAAAGTCATTCTGATGAAAATGCATGGTACATACTTTCATGTATCATGTTATGCTATATGTTATAATAGCTTCATGAATATATGATTCCCACAATCATTCTGTATTAATAAAAATACCCAATCTAATTTTTGCTTGCCTTGCTTGAAGCCAATGCAAGTTTTGTCCAGCAGCACATAAGGTTCCCATGAACCCTAAAGAAATAATCCTTGGGAGTTGTTTTAATATAAATTAAATAGTTCTAGAGTTGGTGTGGGGATGATGAGGCCTTTCTCAGCTAGACCTGGCTCCTACAGCCCCTAAGGCCTGGCAGGTCTGAAGGTTGCAGGATGAGGACGGAGAGATTCACAAAGCAGTCCAATAAGTTCAGGAGTCAGCAGTAGCTAATCACCAAAGGGAGTTAGTCAGGTAGGAAGCCTGGAAAATGCA
>PVKC010014630.1:0-22028 GCA_004027635.1 Crocidura indochinensis | reverse complement strand
ATGGGGGGAGGTCTCCATTTAAGGCAGGGGTCTCAAACTCAATTTACTTGGGGGTCACAGGAGGCAAAGTCGGGGTGATCCTTGAGTGCAAAGTCAGTAATAAGCCTTGAACATTGGGGTGTGTGACCCAAACAACTGAAACAAAACAAAACAAAACAAAACAAAAGATTCCTATAGGGCAGGGCCACAAAATGTTGTATGGAGGGCCATTTGTGGCCCGAGGGCCATGAGTTTGAGACCCCTGATTTAAGGAAACCTAGAATACTATAGTATAACATGAAGCATACTCAACATTTAAGAACTGGAACAGACCCTCTGGTAATTTTTCTAGAAGAAATCTGCACACAGAATTTCATCCCCAAATGATCACCAAGGGGCTAAGGCTCTGATGACTTGAGCAGCAGAAGTCATCTCTCTCAAGAGGGAGACCTTAGGTGCAGACTCCAGAAACACAACACAACAAAACAAGCAAAAAATAACCAAAAAGTACATAAAACAAAAAACAAAGCAACATAAAAATAAAAGAATGGGGGCTGGAAAGATGGCATGGAGGTAGGGTGTTTACCTTCCATGCAGAAGGACAGTAGTTCAAATCCTGGCATCCCATATGGTCCCCCGAGCCTTTCCAGGAGCTATTTCTGAGTATAGAGCCAGGAGTGACCCCTGAGTGCTGTCGGGTGTGACCCAGAAACATAAATAAATAAATAAATAATAGAATGGAACTATCACCACTGACAAGGCCAAAATCATAATCATACCCATGGGAGTGTCACTTGGCAACTCAGAATTGAGTGTGCTCTGTGAAGTTGTGCCCTGAATCCCACCTGGTGATACCATCTCGCCTTCTCCAAAGGAGTCACTCCTCTCTTCCAAATTACTCTTTGAGTCCAGGAACTAGAACAGAGGTTAAGGTGCTTGTTACAGATGTGGCTCACTGGGACTCGAACCCCAACAGCCAATGTGGTCCCCAAAGCACCACCAGGAGTGATCCCTGAACACAGAGTTGGGAGTAAGCCCTCAACAGGGCACTCCCAAACAAAAACCACCAAAGAAAATTGCACAATGCAGCTTCACTCTCGTTACCTCTAGAGCAGAGGACCCGGTAACACAGTCTGGGGTAGTCCAAGGAGGTCAAAGAACTTCCTGGGATCAACCCCAATGAGAAGATGCAGAGATAAATGTCACAGCCCTGCTTCCTTTCCCACCCTATTAAGCATATGATCTTGAATGTACTCCCATTCTTTGGGTCAATGGGGGAAATGCACAAATATGCTCTTGGATCTGGTTTCCCATCTCTCAAGCTATCTGTGGCTGGGGACACATGGTTCAAATGGTTCAAATTCCCAACTGAATGTAGATGCTTTCCAAAAAGTCTACAGATGTGAAGGACTTGGAGGGGGTGTGTAATATTATTTTCAAAACATACAAAATACAAGCCAGCCAAGACATGTTTGTTTATGATCAATTTCCATACCAGAAAATGTGCCTATGGATGACATCAAGAACTTTGAGCCACCTGACATCAAGTTGTGTATTTCGAGGGCCCCGTGATGGTCAGACCCTTCCCCATCCTCAAAACCCAGTTGAGAAGTGTTGATTTTGACAGTCTCTAAACTTGATACATCCCATCCCAAGGAGCAATCCAGGCATAGAGAGGAAAGAGAGGAGGATATTTCTTGAAGGGTTTTAGGAGACTGACCTTGTACTATACAGGCTTGTTAGAGAGTGGGGCTATCTGTCAGAGTTAGCTGACTAATGACCAGAGTTGACGAGCCCAAGGGCTACTCCTTCTGGACCATCAGAACCAAGAGGATCCCATCCACACAGGACTTACAATAAAGCAGAAAAAAATAGTGAAATTCCACCCCCGCCCTCCATCTCTATCTCTGTAGAACTCTTGGGTCCTACCATGCTGAGCTCAGGGTAGACCCTCAACCATTCCACTCAATTATTACACAGCCCCCTGTCATTCAGCCTCCAAGCTCCCCAAACCTCCTGGCTTCTTAGGGACCTTCTGTGCTGATGGAGAGCCATTGAGTAAAGTAATTCCCCCTAAGAGAGCACAGAATGAACCTCCCATTGGGAGGTTCTTAGTTTCTTAGACCTATTGCACATACATCCCTCTCTCTGAGACCACCACCTCACACAGACCTTCCCTCTTCCCACAAAACAGAAACTGATAGTTTTTCATTTTCTTTGCATTTCTTCCATTATCTTTTTTTTTTTTTTTTTTTGGTTTTTGGGTCACACCCAGCAGTGCTCAGGGGTTACTCCTGGCTCCATGCTCAGAAATTGCTCCTGGCAGGCACAGAGGACCATATGGGGCACCGGGATTTGAACCAATGACCTTTTGCATGAAAGGCAAACGCCTTACCTCCATGCTATCTCCCGGGCCCCTCCATTATCCTTTTAAGTCTCTTGATACGTGAAAATGCAACGAAGGAAGTAGAAACCTTTGTTCTAATTATTATTATTTGTTTGTTTTTGTTTTGGGGCCACACCGGTGATGCACAGGGGTTACTCCTGGCTATGCATTCCAGAAATTGCTCCTAGCTTGGAGGACCATATGGGATGCTGAGGGATCAAACTGTGGTCTATCTTAGGTCAGCCTCGTGCAACGCAAACACACTACTCCTGCGTCACCACTCCAGCCCCCTAATTATTATTATTATTGTTGTTGTTGTTATTATTATTATTATTATTTTCTATGGGGAAGGCTGAGCCATCCAACTAATCTATTTGGAAAGGGAAATTGTCTGTTTAACTCTCCTGGTTCATTTTCACACCGGAAAAAAGAATACCTGAAGGGCAGGAAAAGATCGGATGCATTGGATGGTGGGAGGTGAGATGTATCTGTCACAGGACACTTTTAGCAGTAGATCACCAGGAGAACCCCAGTAGGAAATAGGCTGGAGCAAAAAGGTAGGTAGGTAGGGGGGCTGAAAGCTAGCACAAAGGTTAAGGTGCTTACCTAGCATGCAGCCAATGCCAGTTTGATCCCTAATAATGTATATGGTTTCCAACCAATAGCCCCTGAGCACAGAGCACAGAGCCAGAGTGAGCTTTGAGCAATGCCAGGGGTGTCCTTTGATGATGATGATGATGATGATGATGATGATAAACACAGAGACAAATTTACACTCTGCTTGATCATGTTGTTTCATTCTCTTGCTAAATACAAAATTTATTACAATGGCATATTTGTGCATTGACCAGTTGGTTCCTGATGTATCGCTGATGCATCGTAGTATGGCACTTCCAGGATTAGCATTGGCATGTGTGCAGGGTCCCCGACACCCCATTAAAGTTCTCATCAACTAGGGGCCAGAGTGGTGATGCAAGTGGTAAGGCGTCTACCTTGCTAGTTCTAGCCTAGGACAGACTGCGGTTCGAACCCCCCACATCCCATATGGTCCCCCAAGCCAGGAGCAATTTCAGAGTGCATAGCCAGGAGTAAACCCTGAGCATCACGGGGTGTACCCCCCCCCAAAAAAAAACCAAAAAAATAAAATTCTCACCAACTAAAGACAGCCCCCCATTTCTACCTCCATCTCCTTCTTCCCTCTTTCTGACTCTGAAATGTAACCCTACTTGTGGAATGTTCCAGAAAAAAGGACCCGTTTCCCTCCCTGCCGCTCAGCTCCACTCATTGTCTGGTGGATCGCTTCCAACCCACGTGTCACCTTGAGTTTATGATTTACTCATCACTTCTGCTTTTACAAATAATTTTCAGTAACCTCTGAAGAAATACTTGCTTTCTGATCTTCCAGATATTCAAATGATCCCCTTACCCAGTCTGTGCTCGTTTTTCAGGAACAAATTACCTCTGGCCTGTTCCCAAGTTAGGGAGAAGACAGAGATTGTGTGAGATGCAGACTTGGCATGTCCTGCGGCCCATGCTGAGAGCCGCTTGGTCCAGAGTGCAGTTCTGTGGTGAGCCCGCCAGCCAGGGAATTCTAATCACCCCGGCTTCATGGCTAATGCAGGGCTAAATCATTCCTGCTGTTCTCCCTTTAGCTCCTCTGCAAAATGGGGCAAACCATAAGGTGGCCTGATTGCAAAGCCATGACAAGATGAAGAGAGTGGAAGTGAGCACCTTCTTCTGGCCTGGAATGTGGGTACCAACATACAGGTACACGTTATTGGTTTCAAGGGAGACTCTTTGACAAGATCCCCCATTATTCTTGTCTCCCAGCCCATGTCCTTGCGTTTTTTATTTGGTTGGTTGAGGGGGCACACTCCCCTGTGCTCAGGAGTACTCTTGGCTCTACACTCAGGGATCACTACTGGCATGGCAACTATATAAGATGATGGAGATCAAACCTAGGTCAGCTGTGTGCAAGACAAATACCCTACTCTCTCTCTCCCTTTCTCTCTCTCTCTCTCTCTCTCTCTCTCTCTCTCTCTGTTTTCTGTCTCTTTCTATTTTGAGTCCATACACAGTGGTGCTCAGAAATGTGCTCAGAAATCACTCCTGCCGGGCTCAGGGGACCTTATGGGATGCCTAGGATCAAACCCAGGTTTGCTGCATGCAAGGCAAATGCCCTACCTGCTGTACTATCACTCTGGTTTGTCTCTCTTTTCTCTCTCTCTATATCTCTCTTTCTCTCTCTTATTTTTGGGCCATACCTAGTGATGTTCAGGGCTTACTTCTGTCTCTGTACTCAAGAATCACTCCTAATGGGTGCTTGGGGAACCATATGGGATACTGAAGATTGAATCTTAGTCTGCTTTGTGCAAGATTAAGTGCTCTCCTTGCTGTTCTATCCACCCACCTCCTTTTTTTTTATTTTTAAATAAGAGAATTTGAGGGAAAACAAATAGCTTGAGATACACAGGTCAGTTGTTCTGATGAGAAACAACTTCGTCGTTATAAAAAGATAATGACAGAGAACTCTAAGTGTTTGCATGATGTCCTGTGGCAGGTACTAAAGGAAAACAATCATCGCGGGAATATATCTATGTATTATTTGGGGGGTTTACATCCTCCATCACTCCATACAATCATGGTTTGGTTTAGGCTCCCCCAACGCGGCCTGTTGGCCTCGTTTTCCTGCTCTGAAACTCACTGCTAATAACCCGGCAGAAGAAAGCAAGGCGGTCCATGTGCTGTAAACATGGTTCTGAGGTTAGACGATCGAATTCCATGAATATCAACAATCTGTCTTACCCCATTAATCAGAGCTTTGCAATCGCTACAGTCTGGCCTGCCGCAAGGGCCGTCACTGGCGATTCTGTCAAGGAGAAATGTAATCAACCAGACATGAGCTTAAAGAGGAATTCGTTCCCCTTGTTGATTTGATGTAGGAAATGATTATTAGAAAATGTTGGCTGGCACGATGGCTCCGGGGTTTGGGGAGGCGGCCTTGCCTTGAGGGATGTTTGACACACAGGGCCCTTTGATGGGGTTCTGGAGACCGAAAGGGGTTCTGCCTGCCAGGGGCTCATTGGGGTCTCCCTCTGTGAGGCATCCTCTGAGATCTAATCCAGAGCCATGAGACAAGTCCAGAAAGACATCGGAGGCAAGCTTTGCTCTTAAGAGACAAATGCAGCTTCAAATCCAACCCCCTTAGGGGGAAGTACATTTGATGACTCCTCAAAGCCCTTGTCTTTTAAGGCTTGGCTCCATGCTCCCCAGCTGACTTCCTTTTGTCCTATGGATTTTTGGAAGGCTGAAGTCAGCTCCCCTAAGCTCCAAATCTAGGTGTTCATGGTCCCCAGGTCAATAGAATGTCCCACCTTTGCATCCAGGGTGGAATGGATGCTACTGCCCAGCATCCATGTTGGGCGTAGAAATTAAGGATGGTTACTGTGTGCTGAGCTTTTTTCCATGTGCCTAGAAAATTCCAGATACCCCTGCACCAGCTAGAGTGAGGTTGGGGTGTGATTTTAAGGAGTGTAGATGGGGGATCTACTTGGAGAATTCTAGGCACGCCTTGGCACCTCTGATCTTGGTTGCTGAGACAATCCTAGGAGATGCCATTCCCAGATTTGGGACCATATGCAGGACCTAACCTGCATCTCTTTGGTTTTCATGAAAACTAAGGGTGATCTACATTTGTCAATTAAAAAAAGATTTAGGAGCCGGAGAGATAGCATGGAGGTAAGGCGTTTGCCTTGCAATCAGGAGGTTGGTGGTTCGAATCTCGGCATTCCATGTGGTCCCTTGAGCCTGCCAGGAGCGATTTCTGAGCATAGAGCCAAGAGTAACCCCTGAGTGCTGCTGGGTGTGACCCAAAAACCAAAAAAAAAAAAAAGATTTAATTTATTTTATAATCTTTTCAAAGTTTTTTTTACAGTGATATGTGTTGCTGTGATTGGAAAAATGATTTTCCACCCATGAGGAAGGGATATATGACTGTGATAGTTACACAACAAGGAGCATTATTTGTCTCAAAGACTGTCCCATGGAAAGAAATTTCTTTTGAGTCATCTGGGTGGGTGATATGTCAGCACAGGGGTCCTTAACACACAAAGATACACAGAGCATTAGAGTCAGAGCGGTGTCCTGCAAGTTAGAATTGGCTGTTGCACATTTGTAGGACATTTAAAAAAGACAGTATGGTAATAATATCCAGAGACAATAGAGATGAGGGCCAGGATGACCAGTCCATGGGAGGAAGCTTGTCACAAAGAGCAGGTTGAGTGCAGAGAGGGCAGAAAAGGGAGCACTAGGACAGTGGGAGTTGGGAGTGATCACTCTGGACAAGAATTGGATGTTGAAGGAAATAAAGTGATAGGCACGGTACCTCTTTAGAAACAAGATTGTAAACAACAGTGTCGAGAGAGAGGGAGAGAGAGAAAGAGAGAGTGAGAGAGAGAGAGAATGTTTACCCCAGAGGCAGGCAGGGGAGAGGGCAGGGGGGGAGAGGACAGGAGGGAAACTGGGGTATTGGTGACAAGAAATATGCATTGGAGAGAGTGTTGGACATTGTATGACTGAAACTCAATCACAAACAACTTTGTAATTGTGAAAAAAGCTGGATAGAATTATGAACAACCTTGTAGCCACCATGTTTAAATAAAGTAAGTTAAAAAAATTTAGGGGCCTGGGAGATAGGAAGGAGGTAAGGCGTTTGCCTTTCATGCAAAAGGTCATCGGTTCGAATCCCAGTGCCACATATGGTCCCCTGTACCTGCCAGGAGCAATTTCTGAGCATGGAGCCAGGAGTAACCCCTGAGCACTGCCGGGTGTGACCCAAAAACCACAAAAAAAATTTTTTAAAGACTTGGCTATTGCAACCATCAGGGGCAATGTATAAAGTTATAAACCAAAGGTGCTGGTGAACCCTGGTGGTCAGGAAAGGCAAAGAAGTCGATTCATCTCTAGGACCTCCAGAGAGGAAACAGTCCTGCCCATGCCTTAATCTCAATTTGAATTTTCCAGGATGGTAAATTACGTCTGGGCGTTGTTTGAAGTCAATCAAATCGAGACAAAGAACCATTTTTGTAGCATCAGTATCTTCCTATGGCTGATGTAAGTGACAGAGCAGCACACAATGTTCTTCGGGAATCACTTGAGGCAGGTTGGAAGGGAAATGAAGTGCAGGGTCTGGTTCCCAGCAAGAGGCTGCAGGTGGCACAAGGTTGTCACTGCTAAGAGCTCTCTGAGGATGACCAGACAGTCACACACACTCTCCCCCACTGGCTCTTTGGTACCATCCTGAACACTGAAGCCACCTTGCATTCACCTTAGAGAATGAGGATTTCCATCCCAACCAACAGTGCTTTTGTTTCTTCCTTGATGGGAAGTCCCACTGAATTTCTGACTTCTTTTCCTGGTGGTGGAGTAACCCATGGGTTTTAGGGATGGCAAAATAGCCTTGAAGCTGCCTCTGCCCATTTCCATGATGTAAATGTTTCCAACCAATTCAATGACATCAGAGGCAAATTGGGTGAGGGGAGAGAATCTCACAATGGGATTGGACAGAACACCCTGAAGAATGTGTGAGACCCCACCACACTCCAAGAGTGTTCCGTAAGAACAAGGAAACATAGCACGCATGCAGTCCTCACCTTACATAGCACCATGTCTTTATGCAAAAACTGTGCTTTGTGTTGACCCTGTCACAAAGTCTCCTTGTCCCTCTGCTACTCTGGAGCCTGGAGAATGGAGAAAAGAACAAGGCAGGTTCCCAGCAGCCATGAATCAGTGCTTGTTTATGAAAGATATTGGTCACCAGTGGTCAAGACCAGTCTCATAGCCAGAGTGATAATACGAAGGTAAACCATTTGCCCTGCAAATGGGCCAACCCACCATCCCAAATGGTCCCCCAAGCACCGCCAGGAATACGTCCTGAGCACCTGAGGTGTGACTCCAAAACAAAACAAAACACAAACAAGTTTCTCAAAGCTGAGTGTGTTTTCTGTGATTCTTTTCTGCCATTTTAGTTGCATTTAGTCTAGAGTCCCTAAGATTATTTTGAAGATCAGTAAAACCTGAAACCATTCATGTCTGAAAAATGTACAGAGAACTTTGATTATGTCTGGTTGCTTCATTTTATTCCCATCTTATCATTTCTTTTTTTTCCAGCCCCCATTCTATCATTTCTATCCCCAAACTGTCCTTACACTTATTAGGAGACAGGTAAGTAGGCATGAAAGAGTTCAAGCAGTCAGTTGCAGGAATGTTGACGCAAACTGGAAATTAATAACATGACCAGCAATGTCATGTTTGATGATTGGTGGATGAAGATCATAGTACTCATGTCAGGATTGTTGAGAGGAAGAGGTGAGTTATATTTGTGAAGCTCTGTAGCTGAGAGCAGTTACTTTCAAAGCATTTGTTAAGCAGACATAAATATAATGTATTTTAATTGAAAACTTAAGAGGTCTTTGGAAGACAGATAAAATTGTGGCATCACAGAATCATATTTTCCTATTTTTATAGGGGCCATTCCTGACAGTTCAAGGGGCCACAGAGTTGAACCTGGAGATGTTCATTGGCCATGTGGCTCCAAAAAATCAAATTCAGAGTCTCACACATACAAGGATGGAATCTCCTACTTGAATCATACCTCTGCTCCTCTCTCGCTTTATAGTGTTATTTTAGTCCTTTCCTTTTTTTGTTTCAGTGGAACCAGACACAGTGACACTTCTATCCAAGTAGGTCTCCAGGGGTTTCCCCCAGCACTACCCCCATTCTTCTAGGCTTTTTGCTATTTTATTGGGAGAGACATTTCATGCAACAGCTCTGCATGATTTAGACGCCTCAATCTGATCCTTTCCAAATGGGTCACACCAGTAGGCCACCATCTTACAAATGGGCCACACCAGTAGGTTGCCATCTTTCAAGTGGGCTACACCAGTAGGCCGCCATTTTCCAAATGGGCTATACCAGCAGTCTGCCACATGCAAAATCATGTTCTTCTTCACACAATCACTTCATCCAACTTGGATGAAGTGGCCCGTTTCACCCAGGTACCCACAATTCCCTTCTGAATTCATTCTAAGAGTTAGGTGATGATGGTCTGACCTCTGCAGGCCCCAATCACTGGGTTCAAGATTATAAATCAGAGGGTTCAGGGCTGGACCAGCAGCCGGAAGACATCTGTCTGCCAGCAGGAAGAAGGAGGCTCTTCAACCCCTGGCCTGACTAGGAACTCTAAGCTCCCGGGAGTGTGAAGGTTGGGATGAAAGAGAGAAAAAAAATGGGGGGGAACATGAAAGATGCCCGGGCTACATTTTCCAGAGCATCTACCCTTCAGCCCACTGTGAATTGAATCCCTGGTCCTGGATTTCATCAGCGACATCATACCTCAAAGTCAGCAGGGGAGAGAGCTCAACAGCTTGTACCCACCAGCCACCAGGGGGGTCAGGTCCCAGAAGCTGGTGCTGCCTCCAGACGGGGTGTGAGCCCATCCAGACGTGCTCAGGGAAGGCGTTTGCCTAGAAATTGAATCCAGTTTCTTTTTTCCTCTGTTTGTTTTTGCAAACCCCCCACCTCCTCCCTTGGAAGGGAAAGTGGACAGAGGGAGAGCAATAATTCTCCAAGGCACACCGCTTCAATTAAGAGATAGAGAAGTCCGGAGGGGCTCCGAGTGTTTGGGGGGAGCCGACCGCAGATTCATGGACATTGAAGAATGTTGCCTTCGAAAAGCTGATTTATGTCTGCTCACATATTCCAGAGCATTTAATTCAAGGCTTCCTTAATGGGGGCTGGTTCCACTGTCGATTTGTGGGGGAGGAAGGGGGCACAGGGACTGTGGAGACTTAATCACTCAGCTCTTTATTGCAGTGCTCTTGGTGAAAGACTTTTGTGGAAAAAGAGACGAGTTTTCCTTCTGTCTCCACCTCTTCTTTTCCCCAAAACTAACCTCCTTGGCTACTCTTAATACACAAAATATTGTCTTGGGTTGAGCCTGAAATCTCTGGAGTGCCATGTACCTCTATGGGGGGGGGGGAATTGCACTATGGGGGAAGCTGGAGGGGTATGTAGGAGCTGCACCCCACATTGAAGGCTCCAGATCTGCTCCTTCTGAGCTCTGGTTCTGTGCACAGACCCTCACCTCTCTGCACCAACACTGAGACATCAGAGTGGAGTTACCAGTGAGTAGGGCCTTGGCTTATCCAGGAAGCTCCATGTTACCAGGTCCAAATGGAATATGTAGACGTTGAGTTGGACCAAGGGATCTATGCCCATGTTTGTGTGTGCATGTGTGTGTGAGGGAAGGATTATCCTGCTCAGGACCCCCTTAGAGGAGGTTCTTTCAGTACACTCACTACTTCAAACCAAGGCCACATTGTCCTTGGGGTTACCCTAGGCTAAGGGTGAGCATGACAATACCACCGAGTCCCCAGGACTCCTCTCGAGCCCACAGAAGGTAAATAGAGAGAGTTAACACAATGACCTCTCTATGCTTTGAATCATGAGACAGTAGGAAATGCTCATCCCAATGGCAGGGCATGAAGAGCCTGTTTACTACACACAAGCTCCCCTCTTTACCAACACCCTCTCCGTTCTTCCTCAAAAGAATCAGCCTGGGATTGGACACTGTATCAAGGCTCCAACAAGTCATTGGATGGAATCAATTGGCATTTGGAGCCAACAACCTATCAATTTGATCCTCAATTCTTTCTCTTGTTTATTGCTGAAAGAAGAGAGCCTAGGAAATGTGATGTTGCTGTGAAGTTTTATTAAGACTAAGTATAACAATGCCACTTATAGTATTAAACCAGCCCTAAGAGATCCAAAGAGATAGTGCTTACCTTGCATGTAGCCAACCCAAGTTTGAAGCTTGGCATTCCAGAAGGGTCCCCTGAATACCACTAGGAGTAAGCCTGAGAACAGGTGGATATAGCTCCCAAATCAAACAAAATCACCCCTCAGATAGCATTTGTGTGCTAGGAATTTTCACTTCTCTTATTTCAAAGTTTCCAGTTCTTAACTCAACTTACTTTAAAAATTGGCACCTGGAGCCAGATTGGGTAGGACACTTGCTATGCATGGAGCGGTGCAATCCCAGGCATCCTGTATGGTCCCCTAAATCCCAGCAGGAATAATTCCTAAGTGCAGAGCCAGGAGTAACCCCTAAACACTGCCAGGTGTGGCCCCCCAAACCAAAGCAAAATAACACTCTCCCCCAAATAAAAAAACTAAAAGTTGGCATCTGTCCCCAGAGTATGGAGCATATGGTTAGCTACACACATGGTGCATCTTCACTTCACACTGTAGTGTGCGGGTCCCCAGGTTCAGAGCAGGCTCAAAGAGGAAGGTTTCCAGTGACCGATGGTAAGGAGTGGGCATGGGCCATACCTGGGTGTAGAGTGAACGCCAGACCCAACCACAAACCCAAGACATGGAGATTCTTGGAGCGGAACCCCCAGTGGGCTGAGGACCCAAAGGGTCTCTCCAGGATCCCTGATGGGTGGCCCTGGGCTGGCCAGACTGCAAGATTGGGACTGCAATTCCAGCCGAGTGCCAGTACCTCACAGTGACATTTTCCTGGCACAGTCCCAGGAATCCGAAAGAAGCAACCTCCAAATTTCTAAATTTCTAGAGGGTGAAAGATCAACCATAGAAACGTTCCATGATGCTCACTCTAGATTTCACTGGGAAGAATCTGGCAGGGATGGATGAGATGAGTAGAAGCTTCCAGAAGGCCTGCTTTCTGCAGGGCCCCCTTCCCTCCTGCCGGGCCTGAAATCAGATCCAGGCAGGGAATTGGCAGGTCCTGGCCTTGGGGCCGATGCTCAGCGGGTGACTTTCACAGGCACCTCTTTATGGCGCTGTAATCTGCACAGGGGGTCAGCCAGGGAGCCCTGTGCAAATCGGGGCCCGGCTCTATGGGCTTGTTAGTCAGGGTTTACTGGCCGGCTCTGTTTGGTTTGGTTTGGGGATTGCTAGGTAATTCCATCCCTGGAGCCCCCTGCATCTGTGCAAGGGCTTTTGGGGCCACGTGCGTGTGAACTGGGACACCCTCAGGAGACACTCGGCAGCCTTCTCACGTGACTGGGTGGGTTTCATTAGTCAGCAACACCGTTGTTCTACTCGGCCTGACTCTGGGCAAAAAAATCTGGTTTATTATGATGGTGAGGGTGCCCCCCTTGTGACTTTGGGGGCCACAGCCCTGTTAAACATGCTTAACTTTCTGTCCTTTTCGTGCAATACATGAAATCAGGATAGAATATTTGCCCCTCTGGGTGGCAGAATCATTCCTAACAGTGATTATTCTCTACCAACTTCCTGATGAGACGTGTGTGTGTGTGTGTGTGTGTGTGTGTGTGTGTGTGTGTGTGTGTTTAGGGGAAGTTTGGGCCAGATTCAGTGCGGTTCAGGACTTCCTCCCACTCTGTACTCCGGAATCACTCCTTTCTCTCTGCTCAGGGATGCAAGAAATTGAACCATGATTTGTCCCTGTACAAGACAAGCACCTTCATTACCCAATACTTTCTTTTTATCCCAATGGTGAAACTTTGAATATTCTTAAGTCCTAGTTTAATTTTTAAAGGATGCAGCAGAAATGTTTTATTTTGGGTCACTATTGCTGTGGGGCCCACCATGGTCACTTATGCAGTGCTGTGGTGCATACAGGCTGGTGCCCTGAATCCAGAGCTTTGCAAATACAAAGTCTGTGCTCTACTGCTGGAATGAATGCCCAGTCCTAAGGATGAAAACCACGTGCCCTAAATTTCCCTCTAGGCGCCCCTAATCGTGAGCAATGACAGAGAAGTGACGATTTCTCTCTAGGAATGGCAGAGTAATTCAGTAATGGCCAAGTCTTGAGCAATAAAACTGTTAGCAAAAAATATCCATCTAAATAACAGCACCCCTAAGCACTCCCTAAGGTGAAACGTGCCTCGCTATTGTCTTCTTAGTAGTCTCTGGGCCATGGAACCTTCTCTCCACAGCACTGGCAAGGTTCTCTCTTGGCAAGTAGATCTGGGTTACTGATGCTCAATGTTCTGATCTGTGTCTCCTTAACCATCAGGCAACAGGCCAGGCCCTCAGACCACCCTGGTCATTTCCCTGGTCCTTAGCAACCTGCCCAACATCATTGAGGGCAGTAACTCATCAGCATCAAGAACAGCAGATGACATGAGCAGACTCTGGAATTTGCCTATATTTAATCACTCCACAGTCTCAAGTTCCCAGGAATGAAGATGTGATCCCATTTTGCAGTTATGAGAATTGAAGCACAGAAAGGTGCTGTGACTTATATCTGCCAAATGTCAGGACTGGGTTTCCAATCCTTGGATTGTCCCTAGAATCCTTGAGTTTAGCCAGTAGCTCCTGCTACCTCCAAAGGCCTTTTACAAAAAGGAACAGCCATCCTCTGTGCAGGTGCTGCCTGTGTGTGTGTGTTGGGTGGTGAACATGCCCGTCTTCCCAGAAGTCCCACACAGGCAGAATTCCCTCACAGGCATTCCCAACACAAGTCCCAGGATCCCAACTGCTAATGACTATCTGGAACTTGACATGATCGTGACAATTTGTGAAGGGTCTCCTGGTTTACATCCGGTGTCCCCAACATGCTCTTTATGCTCTTGTTTTAGAGCATAAAGAACATCACCCACATTTCTGTGGGAATTTGCCTCTTGAATACCAAGTGAGCAAAACACAGTAAAACTCCAAAGTGAAATGACAAATGCACCCCCGTATTTGAGTCATTCTCCAAGAGACCCTCTCCTGACCCTCCAATATCCTGACCTTTGGTTTTGGAAGCTGATCTGTCACTGATTCCAGCAAAGGCCAAGTCGCATGCACCATGGCCTCACAGAGGCACAAAACCCTCCTCACCCAAGGACAATGTGACTATGGGCAGGCTGCGTCTACACCCCCTAGGACCCAGATGCAATAACCCACCCAGATGTTGGATGGGACCAGGTGACAATAGAGCTGGTTGAATTCACCTCTGCTTACCCTGAGCATTTAAGTTTCTCATTCTTCCTGTCCTTCTATTATTTCTCTCTCCATTACTCTCTCCTTTCTGTTCCTCCTTTTCTCAGCTCACCTATTTACTCTTAGGATCTTTTGCAGAGAGGGAGTATCTGGGCCCTACCTGTCTCAGTGCTGAAGGCTTATTCCTGGCTCTGCTCTCAGAGGTCACTCTTTTGTTTTGTTTTGTTTTTGAGTTTTTGGGTCACATTGGAGGCACTCAGAGGTTACTCCTGGCCCAGAGGTCAATTTTAAAGGAGCTTGAGGGACCCTGTGTGGTGCTTGGTATAGAACCAGGTTGGTTGGGTGCAAAGCAAGTGCTCTACCTACTATGCTATCACTTCAGCCTTGTACTAGGGAGTTTGTTTTTGTGGGGGACTATCATGGGTGTGTATAGGGTTTATTCCTGACTCTGCATTCAGGGATTCCTCCAGACAGGGCTTGGAAAATCATATGTAGAGTGGAGGATGAACCCAGTTGGCCATTCGCAAGGCAAGTGCTCTCTCCACCACACTATCTCTCTAGTCCCACTCTAAGAATTTTTACCCTCCCATGGTGGCCAGAGGGGGACACAACCTCAAGATAAATTGGAAGGGGGGGGGTATGTGACTCACTGCGTGGACGTCGCCTCCACAGGATCCAGCACCAGTACTGAACACTCGGAGATCCTCTAGGACTTCTCACCCAGTTTCTTACCCAGGGCATCTCGGCTCCTGACAACCACCGGGCTGGCTGGCTGCATCGTCTCTCAGTAGCTGCCCATTGATCAGATTCCCCAGGTCCTCATTCTCTGTCGTTCTCCACCAATCAGATCCCCCATAAGTCTTCTAGTGTTGTCACTACCCACCAATCAGATCCCTCCAACTTTCCACCAGTTCTGAGTGTCTTGTCCTTCCGAGGGCACTTGTACTTCGCTCCTGCAGTGCAGACTCTCAGACCTGCAACAATCTGGCTCGTGACACGCCTCGTTTCGCTCTCACCGTTGCCCTTTCGGTAACTGCTGCCCAACACTGTCCACTCTAGAAAGGAGCCAGTGTTTCCCTCAGGCCCGGCGTACAGAGTCACTGTTCTTAGAACAAAAGACCAATCCAGCACAAAGATGGTTCTCCTGACGTCTCTCTCGGCTCAGGTGACCTGTTTTCTTAGGGCCTCATTGTTGCTGGTCACCCAGGGGCCTCTGGGTTCACATTCCCAAGAAAGCTGGAACCTCGAGTGGCCTTTGGAACAGGAGGACAGAGGGACGAGAGACAGGAGAGCTCACCCCATGGGAGAAAGCGCCAAGGCCAGGTCCACTATCCCCTACTGCACAGCACCCCTGATCTATGGCCACTATTACTGCCCACCATTTGCTTGATTTTGTTTTGTCTTCCTATCTATTTCGTCTCCTCCAGTCAACATGCAACCAGCCAGTTCTTCCTTCTCATTCTCCTTCCAACTTCTATCTCTTCCGGTAATCCACTCACATCCCTTCCAGGGCGCTACAGACAACAATACCTTGTCTTTACTCTGCAGGAACGGAGGCTAACTTCTCAGCCTCCTGAGATTGATTCAACCCTTTTTGATTCCAGGTCTGAGCTACTATTTTTCACCCAACAATGACTGCCACCTGCTAGAGTCCTCTTTTTTTCTTTCCAGTTCTTCAGACAGAGCTGGAAGTGCGCCTGGAGGCTATGAAGGCGAATTGTATGCGTCTCTGTTGAAGAGGACATGTAAGTCATAAGCCCCAGGGAACTCCTGTTGGTTCTGGACTGTCCTCAGGGTGTCCACTCCTCTGGCTCTTCTATCACTTCTAATGCAAAAACAAACAAATAAAAAAAACCTACTTGGGTCCAAGAGATAGTACAGGGAATGAGGCATTTGATGTAGGTCTTGGTGTAGGCCAAGACCTCAGTTCAAATCCCTGCTTCACATATGGTTCCCTGCATACTACCAGGGGTCACTCGTGAGCACATAGTCAGGAATAGACCCTGAGCACCAGAGGGTGTGGTCCACCCACCTCCTAAAAAATGCCAAGTGAAAAAAACCAGCCACCTCTGTTTGCTGATGCCATCAGGACTCCAGGATTTAAGGCCCCTATACCTGGCTTCATTTCTTCTTCATCCTCCTTTTTCTTTGTTCCTTGAGCAGAACTGACTAGTATTTCAAGAAAGTTCTTCAGTTTTTCTACCCAGGGGCTGGTGGCTTGGTTCAAAACCACTGCTTTAGGAGCCAAGGACTATACTGGTACCCTAATCCAACTGTCATTCCCAGTACCACAGGGTCCCCCTGAGCATGGCTGGAGGGACCCTGGAGGTCCCCAGCATCACCAGGTTGTCGTGGAATATGGCTGGTACTGTAGGGCCCAACAATATCCCATCCTCAGGTCCTTGCATGGAACTAGTGAACCTCCCTACCCCCAAACTCCTGAACACCACTCAAGAGGTCCATTCCCCCCACTCCAAATCAAAGAGAAGTGCTTTAGAGAAAACACATTTTTTAGAAAATGAGACACAGGGCAGTGAAACTGCCAGTTCACCTGATATTTCCTCAAAATGGTCTCTGCGAAATTTGAGTATGGAGTTGCAGTTTCAAGCCCTTGTCCTTCAGGATAGATAAAGGGCCAGCAGGATATCTTGGTTTCATGATATTGGGGTCACCTTTGTGTTGAATAGAAGCCCAAAGTGATGTACTGAGAAATGAGCTTGGAGCAGAGTACACATCTCTTCCCAGGCATCCCATTTGATTAGGAAAATGGAGAGTACTGGTAAGGAAAGGAAGAAAACTAGAGGAGGAGGAAAAGGAGCAGGAAGAGGAGAAGGAGGAAGAGGAGGAGGGGAGGAATAGGAGCAGGAGGAAGAGGAGGAGGAGGAGAAAGAGAAGGAGAAGAAGGAGGAGAAGTTAGAAGAGAAGAAGAAAAAGAAGGATTGGTAAGATTATTTTGGTGAGCAAATAAAATACTTTTTTATCCTAGGGTCATTCTGTGTATTTCACAGGGGGGCAATGGATACCTGAAAATATTGTATTCAAAATGTTTGAGCATTGCCTTTTGATATACAATTTATTAAACCTCATATTATATTGGCTTATGTTCTAAGGTAATGCAGAACAGTAAAACACTTGCTTACATGTGTGAGGCCCTGAATTTGCTTACAAGTAATGCAAAAAATATCATCGTAGTTTTACATATTTTTTTTTTTTGGTTTTTGGGTCACACCCGGCAGCACTCAGGGGTTACTCCTGGCTCCATGCTCAGAAATTGCTCCTGGCAGGCACGGGGGACCATATGGGGCACCGGGATTCGAACCGATGACCTTTTGCATGAAAGGCAAACGCCCCACCTCCATGCTATCTCCCGGGCCCCCTTTTTTTTCTTTTTCTTTTTTTCTTTTTTTTGGAATTTTGGAGTTTTACATATTTTTATGGGCATTTAATACATTTTTAAAATCACATTTCACTTTTGGTGGAGGGATTTTAGGGACTGAACCTAGAATCTCTTATATGCAAGACAAAAAATACTCTACTGTTAAGCTAGTCCCTGTTTTTTTATTTTGTTTTGGGGCCACACCTGGCAGCGCTCAGGGTTTACTCCTGGCTCTGCACTCAGAAATTGCTCCTGGCAGACTAGGGGACCATATGGGATGCTGGAGATTGAACCATCAGTCCTGGGTCGGCCACGTGTATGGCAAATGCCCTACTGCTGTGCTATCTCTTCGGCCCAAGTCCCTGTTTTTAATCTCTTTTGTGGGGATACACACAGTTCTCAGGGCTGATATCTGTCTCTGATCTAAGCGATCATTCCAGGCTTAGGGAGCATTATAGTGTGCAAAGGATTGAACAAAGATCAATTGTGGGCGTGGTAAGAGCTCTGCCCATTATACTTTATGATCCCCTGGTTTTTAATATTAACACTGCACAACTTATATATGATAAGACAGTAACAAATTGGAAGAGGATAATGAGAACAAGAATGAGGAGAAGAAAACAGAAGAGGGAGAGGCAAACAGTTTTAACAGTAGGGGGCATCGCTTCAGACTAGTACTGGCTGTGAATGGTTCAGAGATGTGAGAGGAAGGAGATGGGGCATGTGTAAGTAATAAGTCTAAGAGAAATAATAGATTAGGAGTGAGAAATGTGGGGGCTGAGAGGTGTTGGCTGAAGGAATATGCTGAATGAAGGGAAGCATCTCACACGGGATTAGCTAGAAAAATGTGATTGTCGGCCTTGGACGAAAAGGAGCAGGAACTCGCAGAGGAGATAAATTCTGCTTGAGAACAATGGCAGACATTTGTCAGCCACAGAATGGGTGTTTTTCATTTATTGGAGGAGAAGTCTAATAAATGATCTCCATCCTTATGGTCCAGGCAAGGATGGGGAAGAAGGAACCTGATTCTTGGAGGAGAAAGGGAAAAGTTGGGGTAGGGCTATTCAGGCCCAACTTGGGGGCTGAAAAATCAGAGATCCAAGGTCAAGTTCAGTCAGGGATGTCTGTTTTGCGCTGCACAAGCTCCGCTGGGGTAGACCAGCCTGCCAGTATAGACCTGTGAGTCTCCACCATTAGGTCACTTAACAAGGGTCTCCACCATTGGGTCATTTCAGGCCAGGAACTTGACCTAAATTCTACTCACCTCAAATTATTTGGGGAGGCCACACCTGATGGTGCTCAGGGGTGACTCCTGACTCTGCACTCAGGAATCACAACCTCAGGCTCGGGGGACTATATAGGATGCCAGGGATTGAACCTGAGTCAGTCTGCAAGGCAAACACTCTCCCCGCTGTGCTATCTCTCCAACAGCTCCACCACAAACTTTAGGGCAAAGGTTGTACATCATTAGGGTTTTCTAGAATGTTCTATGATCTTGAAAGGGAACTTGGTAATATCCATAAGAAACTCGCTTAGGCATCTCACCCTGGATATGGGGAGACTGCAGAGCCCCAGAGAGTCTGCTAGCTCCTCCCCTCAGCAGCATCTAGAAGGATGCCAGGGCTGTGACAATTTCCAGGTGTTCCCAAACCCCATTGGCCCACATGGGTCTTCCCTGCAGCCCCCTGGACCCTTTGTAGCCTCTGGGGGCTGCCTGACCACTTGGTCACAGCAACCCAGGAGGATTCTGGGAGTATCCCTGGCCGATGGCTGCTCTCAGGGCTATGGTTGGTGGACGGAAGTGGGCCACTAGGGGCTAGAACATTGCTAAGACTCTATGGGTGAGCTCATGCCCTGAGCTCACCTACCTGCACAGACACGGGAAGCCTGACCATTACTGTTCTTGCCTCTTCTCTGCACCCAGGACAGTCCATGCCCTCCTGTCCCGGGGCACATGGGTGGCTCCCAACAGGATTGACCTTCAGAAATTGCTCTGGAAGAAGCTGGGCTTGCTTCTCTGTGCTCTAGCTGCCTGCAGTTGTGCTCAGCCATTTCCCCATGTTGTCCCTCTGCACATTTTCATTGAAGAACACTGGTGAACTGGGGGGTCTGTTCCTCACCCTTAGCTAGGATGATCTCATCTTTATTTGATTCCATCTACAAAGACCATTCCCAAATCTATTTCCAGCAGGAGCTATAGCACAGTGGGGAGGGCATTTTCCTTGCATGTGGCCAACCCAGGTTCGATCCCTGGCATCTTATATGATCTTCTGAATCAGCCAGGAGTGATTTCTGAGTGCAGAGACAGGAATAACCCCAGAGCACTGCTTGGTGTAGCCCAAAAGCAAACAAAAAAAAATTCTATTTTCGTCTTCAGGTGGGGTGGGGTAGGGAGTGTGGGTTCAGGTCTGTCAATCCAGCCCTGTGACTGATGGGCATAAAGTGTGGGAACATAGGGCATGAGCCATAATACATGGTGAAACCATTCACCTTACATTCTTGGACTCCAGCACCACATAGAGTTTAATGAGCACCACTAGGAATGACCTTTGATCCCAAAGCCAGGAGTTAGCCCTAGCACCCACAAGTTAAAATTAAAAATCGATGAACAGGGCCTAGAGTGATAGCACAACAGGGAGGGCATTTGCCTTGCATGTGGCCCACCCAGGTTCAACCCCTGGCATCCCATATGATCTTCTGAACCTGCCAGGAGTCATTTCTAAGTACATAATCAGGAGTCATCCCTGAGGGCTGCAGGGTGTGGCTCCAAAACAAACAAAAAATATCACACTGAACATTGGACTGAATATAGGGACAGTAATCCCAATGGCACATCCTGTACCATTACCTCTCAAAGCTTTGATAAGCCCATGGCTGGTCTCTTCTCTCAGTACAGCTCCATACAGGCCACCCACAGCTCTCTGAGTTTCCTCAGAGCCTCTGTTCCCCCAGCACATGCTTTGGCCATGTTTACTGGCTGACCCGGGAGACGATCAGAAGACTCCAGGGTCCCTCCCCAGTGAGGGAGCCGCTGAAGAATAAGTCCTGGTTCTCCTTGTTCATCCCTCCTTGCTGATAGGGGAGCTTAACAGGACTCAGGAAATAAATGGAAATAAATGGAATGCCTGTGGGATAGGGTGGGAGCCCCTCAGATGTGGGCTCCCCTGCTCTCCATGAAAGCCAAGTCTTCCACTCAAGACTTGATTGTGATTCCCTCATTTATTATTCTGTTTGGGGATCATTTCCAGCAGGGTTCAGGACTTAGTCTTAATTCTGTGTTCCGTAATCACTCCTGGTGGGGATTTGAAGAACTCTATTGTGCCAGGGACTAATCAAGGCCACCTCATCTGTGCAATGAAAGTGTGTTAGCTTCTGTCTGATCTTTCTGGCTTCCTCATTGAGACTTTATCATGATGATGATGTTCTTTGGGGTGACTTTCTCAACTAGACAGGGAGGGGGTACCAACAACCATTACTAACAACCTCATTGGCACACGCAGGGATCACTTTTTTTAAAAAAAATTGGTTTGATATTTTTGTTTTGAGCCATACCAGACTCTGCACAGAGATTACTCCTGGCTCTGCACTCAGGGATCACTCCTGGAGGTGCTTAGTGGATCATATGAGAAGTTAGGGATAGAACCTAGGTTGGCCACATGCAAGGCAAAAATGCCCTCTCTGTTGTGCTATTTCTCTGGTCCCAACAGGATTCACTTTTAATATCATCACTTTTTGGTGCTTTGTACCCAGACCGGCCACATCCACTTCATTCCCTCAATCTGTCAAAAGAGAATCCCAAATGAGCCCTACCCAGTACAAGCTAGAATGAAACTACCCTGCCAAGTCAGCTAGAAGGGCTTCCTGCCCTACTAAGCTGATATTCAAGTTCTATAAGGCCCATGGAGCCCATGACAGTTGGAGAAAGACATTAAAAGAAAAAAGTTCTTCCAATCACCAAAATCTCAAAGGAGAGGAAGCAGGTCCCTCCGCACTCAGCCATGGTTCAGTGGCCCCTCATCACACAACCCCTTTCTGCCCAGCGGGCTCCTTAATGATCTGTTTGCAGAAAGGCACAAACACAGCCGGTGCCCTTTGCCAAGGCCCGATGAATGCAAGTCAGAGGAGAATGAGAACAGAGAGAAGAAAAGATTTTATCCAGCCTGTTTGCTTTTAAGATACCCCCCAAGACCTGCACAAACACACCTGCTTCTTGGGAGTTCAGGGGAAGAACCAAGCAAACAAGTTTCTCCTTGGAGAGAGAGAGAGAGAGAGAGAGAGAGAGAGAGAGAGAGAGAGAGAGAGAGAGAGAGA
>PVKC010014629.1:9074-22214 GCA_004027635.1 Crocidura indochinensis | reverse complement strand
ACCTCTCTATAGTCCTTGCCATTATGGTTGGTTCTAAGTATGAAAAACAAATCTATAAACACATGCTGAAAATTCAGAATGAAAAACTTAAAGTTTATCTGTTTATAAGTTGTTAACATTTACTAACTCTGTGGACTAGATATGTTACATGACAAATCATTACAAATCAAATATCTGAACATGGCTTCATGATCCAGACCTATTTCAAGTAATAACCATCCCATTTTGTTAATTAAAAATCACTATTTCTAAATTGAATTAAACCAAAAATATCATGGAATACACTGCTTCTTCAATTAATCTTATCTTTCCCTGAGTATTTTTTAAAAATGTCGTTTAATCTCTGTCCAATAAAGTATTCAAATAAACTTATATGAAAAGACATTTTTCTTGCAGATTTGAAGTCCAACCGAAGTGACTTCTTGCATCTTTCTTACATTGAATTTAATTATTTTTCATTTATGCTCATTGTAGGAGTTAAATGACAAAGAAAGTAGTAAAATTAAAAATGATCCCTAGTAAGAACTTGTGTGCTGAAGGATTATTGTAACATATTATATAAAATAAAATATATTATATTTTGCAATCACAGAACTCGGTTTCTTGTCAGGGAAAATACTCAATTCTATAAAAGGTACCCATAAATTAAAAAATATTTTATAATACAAAAAAATCCACATACAAATAAACCAGAATATATGGTCTGTAACAAAATGAAAGATGGAAAAATATCAAGAGAAGATTCAGGAATGAGTTTGAAAAAAACCTGCAATGCCCAAAGCTGGAAAAGACAATTATCAATAGAGTTAGCATTGGATTATAATCAAAGAGTAAAACATGCATCTATGAGTCTATATTAGTATAAATAAACTTGCTAACTAAATAAAAGGAATATGTATTAAAAGAACTATAAGGGTAGAGAGAATATTCTTACCTCTATATGTTCATGTAGAGAGAAAGATAAAATAGAATATGAAATTGCTAGGGTGGGACCAATTATTTCACATTTTAGAGAATGTTAGTAATTATAATGAAAAGGCTTTTATTAACTGAATTGGGTAAAATTATTTTTCTTCTATCAAAACCACATATAAAAGTTTCAATACAAAAGGACAGCATATGATAGAAATATAATAAATGATAGATGTATATATTATTGCTCCTTTTGTATTGCTAACATTATTACCATTACCATGTAGCATTATGTTACTATGGACACATTTCAGCAGAAATGAGCATGATCATATTGGTAGTTTGGATAGATATATTTTATTGTGTTGACTATATTACTGGATAATACCATTTTTAAGTACAAGGTCATACAAATAACAATGTGATCAATTATGCATTTGAAAAAGTGTTGTGTATTTGAAAATACATATTTTGGAGACAGTGCTTTATCTTTTTCTCTAACTGCATTTGCTGTGTACACTTATTTTCAGATTCATGATTGCAGGCTTTTCTTGAACCACTTTACCCTGAATGGCACCAAAATTTCAGATTCCAGGAGTTATCTCCATCTCCATTTTCTCTCTAGCCTACCATATCCTTTTTCCAAATACAAAACAGGTCATGCCTTGCAACATATAGTCAACTGTACAGTCTATGAAGATTTGTGGGGGGGGGGGGAGTTTAAGGGCATGAGCATTGTGGTGAGTACAGAAAAACCTATGGAAAATTTTATTTATTTTAAAATTAAAATCAAAATGATAAAATAATTTTCTTGAGTCATGTATCTTTCAAATGTGATTAAGAAGATAGTGATCATTGAGAATAAAGGGGTCTTTTATCTAGTAAAATTCATCTCTGGTAAGTTTGTGGAGAGCCACAATTATATTGGACTGTAATTTTGATTACTAGGATTTGGTACATGATAGACTAATCATAGATGCAAAGATTTTACTGAATCATTGTTCTCAGTTATTTTCCCAGTCCTCTGCAATAAGAATAAATGGTATATATTATAATCACAATTATGCAACAATCCTTACTTCAGCTATGAGCATCTGGTTATTGTCTTTTGTTATGTCACATGCTCCAGTCAACAAATATATAGTGCTGCCATTTGAAATTATGGTAAATTATCCTCTTAATTCAAAACTCCACGATCTGGGTATTTTCCTGGGAAAAACATTTAGGCATTAGAATTTAATTTGGTAGCACAGGCACAAAGATGTATCCAAGAAAGGATAAAATAATTTAGGGTTTTCCAGAAACCCTAAGCAAAACTGTCCTTATATGCTACAGAAAAATAAACATATAATTACTTTATATTTTGAGGGGCCTGCTGACTGGCAATGTGAAATATCTTAGTCTCTACTCTTAATATACTGATTTAATTTGAAGGTGCTTACTTATCTTAATATTATTATCAACTTCAATAATAACTCACATATTGAGAGTCAAAGTGATGGAATGATACTGTATTGAACAAATGGCCAGCATGTGAGCTCACTGATTGCTGGCTAAATTAAAGCTTAGACAGTTTGTAATATGTTTGTCTTCTGATGTGTCTGTCTCATTGTGACCCACCTCTGCTTACAGAGACCAAAAATATCAATCTGATTGACTTTAGATATACAATGACTAAGGAGTCTCTTTGAAAAGCCATTGCTTGCTCTCTCTCAGCCTTTCCATCTCTCCTGCTATGCACACTAGTCTGAGAACTGTAGGGACCAGTTGGCAACTACTTTTTCACTCTGGGGCTTGAAACTAGATGTCAGATGAAACTGAGTTCAGTGGAGCCCAGCAGAGTCCAGCCAACCTGAACCCACCCTGTAATTCTCCTGCGAGCAAGAAACAAATGTTCTTGTCACTCGCCTCTGAGATTTTGGGATTTACATGATGCCAACAACAAAAAGACTGATATAGAATGTTTGTGGCCCACTGGGAGAGCTGAGATCTCTTATATATCACACTGTAAAATCAACTCTGAATTTTCTGATGAATGCTTTAACATATATTTTGTCCCCAAGTGGGAACTCATGAACATACAAGATGCAAAATCTAGAGCTTGAAGGTATACATGGATTTTTAAATATTAAAAATATATTAATTGATTTATCTGAAATTTATGTTTTACATAGTTGTGTGTGAAGGTTTGACTGTTTTTTTTCCTGGGGGTTGACAGCTGTCTGCAGCCTGCTTCCGGTGCCTACAGTTCATGGTATCCACCATTTTCATGGGTGAGTTGACCATGGGTCTGACAGGTCAGCAGCAATGGGCATCACATGAGAAAGAAATGGACAGTGTCACGAGAGAAGGTGCAAATAAGGCCCAGAGGATTAAGCAACCTTTAGGATTTAGCTGACTTCTTCCTTTTGCTCTGCTCCTTTATGCTGTTTTGTTCTACATCCTATTCTGTACTACATACTGTCTTTTTCTACTTCTACTCCTCCCCTGAGCTGATTTTATTACCCAGAATTTAACATAAAACATCTGAGGGTCAGGGTTAATGTAATTAAGGGTATTTGTGCTAATTAAATCAGAAAAGGTGAAAGCAAAAAAAAAAGTGATTTTACAGCTATTATTTTACAAATGACAACAGTTGTGCACAATATATTTAGAGCACTTCATGTTCCAACACCTGGCCCACTATCAATGTCCCTCCACCATAGCCACTAAATTCCCACCCTGTCCCAAATCTGCCCTGTAGGCAGGCACAAAAAATAAATTGGCAGGTAAATAGTGATAAAAAATATTAAAGTAAGTGCAGAAAAAAGAAAATTTGTAAAAATTATTGTATCTAAGTGAAGTCTTAAATTCATTGCCAGCACTTATTTGTTTGTTTGTTTGTTTGTTTGTTTTTAAACTGTATGGGTCCAGAAATTGACAAGGGTTGTTTAAAGCATTTGCCCAGTAAGTGAGAGATCTGTTTTTTAAAATATATTTTTTTGGCTTACGGGTCATACTGATGGCACTCAGGGGTTACTTCTGACTCTGAACTCCAAAATTGTTCCTGGCAGGCAACATGCAAGGCAAATGACCTACCTGCTGTGCTATCTCTCAGGCCCCATTGAAAAATCTTAAATTCAAGTTTCAGGTGTCCTTATTTGGACTCAGACAATCACAGTCCTAACTGATCATTTGTTTACCTTTGTACAAAAGTATAAAGAAACTTTTCCTTGCAATTAATAAATATGAATTAAAAAGTCAAATACTGTTTTATTCTTATAGAAATATAAAGCCATGCTATATAATAGATAAGATAGAAACAAATTATTTTGAATATTTATAAATAGATAACTTATAAATTAGACCAGTTATGATTTATATTAAAGATGATATCTGTATAGTCACAAAATGAGTGTTCTTAAAAGTTATAGCTTTAATGTGAATGGGTGATTTGATATCTCTATGGTTAAAGTACTTTAATAGTTGTATATATTTGTCTAATGTAATGTGTCTTATGCCTATGTTTTATAAAACTGGCAGTTCTATTTCTGTATAATTGCATTTGTGAAAATATAAATATAAACAGAATATCCTGGATTCTTGTTTATGTTGCACTCATATCTCATATTTATGTAAAGAAAAATTATATTAACCAAGGGTGTCTACAAGAAAAATATTGTAACTAAAACAAACAATAAACTAAAAGACTCTTACTGAAAGACAATAAAGATTGCTTCTTTTGCCACTTTGATTTCACTAAACTATGATCTTATAGTTAAAAGACAGAATTCATCGTAATTTTGTCTTTTTACATATTTTCTTAGGCATACTTACACCCCATATGAATGATAGCCTCTTCAATAGAAAGTAAACACAGTATCTGCCAATTTTAGAATTCTAAGGCTATCAATGATTAACATAAACCCACTAACAGTATAACAACCTAAAGATATGCATTTAATCTTGATTTAAATCCAAATGGAGAATGTTGTAGGCCTGCACAGTGAATTTCCTGTGCAAAGACAATACATAGTGATACAATCAACAGGCATGGCCAGCAGAAGTTATAGGGTGACAAGAGGTTTGTGAAGATAGTTAAGGATATTATTCTGCTAGCCAAGGAATCTCTGTCCTAGGAGAAGCTACAGAGTGGAAAATAAAACCAGGTATGTTGCCTTACTTTTCAATTCATCTACAAGGGTTTTTTTTATGTGTTTATTTATTCATTCACTGTGAAATTACAAAATTATTCATGATTTGAGTTTCAGGCATGCAATGTTCCAACACCAGTTTTCTTCACTAGTGTCCTGGTACCTAACAGATTTTCTTCACTAGTGTCCAATTTTCACCACCAATGTATCCCATGCCATATAGACATTTGCCTCTTCGAGAGGCAAGCCATTGTTTGCACTGTGGTTTATAGTACTGTTGCTGATAGGGTTTTATACATATTTGTCCACCTCTTAGTCCCACTTACAACTCCCAATTCAAAGTTTCCTTCAGCAATAACCATTGCCCCCTCCCTGTCTTATCTCCTAGCCCAAAGTGGTATGTTTTAAAGTTTTATCAATTCTAATGTTTCATGCTTCTATCGTCTTTGGGCATTTCTTATTCCATCATTATATTTATTTTATATCCCACTCATGAGAAATTACTGTCAATCTCTTTCCTTCTGACTAACCACTCAACATCATAATATTTAGGTTCCCCCTTTGTAGGAGCAAAGTGAATGTTTTTATGTCTTCTTATGGTCAATTAATATTCCATTGTATTCCATGTACTTTAGTTTACAACCATTGAGTTGTTTTTATATTTTGGCTTCTGATGTCCACAAGGACTTTAGATTGCAATTAGTAAGCACTGTCCTAGAGAAAGAACAAATCATATATAAACCCTAGAAGTAAATAGGAAACACAGTAATTAAGAAAGGCTTAAACAGCACCATATGAAACCGCTGCTTCTCTAGACAATGAAAACCTGAGCCATTTTATAAGGTGCGACTTCATGTGCAGCATTAAAAGCTTTCCATCTGTTGACTCATGTAATTCTTACAACAAAGGTAGTATTAGTATTTTTAAGTAGTTGCTAAATTTACATTGAAAAGTCCTAAGTAAGCCTGATGATAGCATTTTAGATACATTTTGCACTAGTTTGTTTCTGGTACCTAACAGATTTTATTTATGAATCTAGTATTCTAATAATATATAGAATACTTTATATCTTCAGCTGGATATGGTAGTCTGAACTTTGAAAATAAAATATGAATCATTCCAACTAATGAACAGAAATATGTTTTTCACTGCTCAGCACCTTCATACAAAAAGCTTTATTTCCAGTAGTATTCAAAATTAAAATTTTCCATTTTTCCATTCCTTTGCTAGGAAAGATCTATCATTCCTTTTAATAAAAAATAAGTATAGTCTAAATCTTTTTTGACATTTCTAATCTAATGAAGGGACAAGAAAATAAAATGCTATGTTTCTTGTCATTTTCCCCAAAAGGCTCGGAAATAAACTTGTTCAGTGGTGACAGCATAATAATGAAAAGTGTATAATGAAAACATTCCCCGGACAGGTTTTCAAATACCTACGTGGAAATGAAAAAGCAACTCACTGCAAAGCAGGGTTGAAGAGATCAAGTCCAAACTTAGAAATAGCAAAGAATAATATTAAAATGTTACTTTTAATGAAGTTTAATTTGCATCAAATTTGAGTAATTAACAAAGATCACAGCCAAGTACAAAAACCAGACAGGCTTGTGTGAAGTTTTATATATATATATTTTTTTTATCTGATGTATAGTCTCCAGAACCTATGAACAAAGCTAATATATGCTCTGATATTTACAAGAAAGGGAAAGGAATAGACTTATCATCTCAGTTGAGAGACAAAGGTTATATGAGAGGTGTAGTTCAAAGAGTTGAATACAGTTTTGCCTGTGTGTGTGAGACATTGAATTGTTGACATAACTCTGCCATCTCCAAATACTGCCAAATTGAACCCTCACAACAACAATTAAGACATACATAAATAAGGGAGAAGTTGGTCAAGTTGGTCAGTGGAATTAAGTAAAAATGTCCAGATTTGAAAATAGATATCCAGAATATTCTGAAACAGTAATAATGATAAATTTACAATAACTATACTAATAAATTTACTAAGCACCTTTTTGTGACTGTTTCTATGGTCCATTCCAAATACAGTGCCACTTATAGGATGAAACTGAGTGAAATCAGACTGGTGGGGAAAAAGTACATATTAATTTCTCTCATACATGGAATATGGGTGTCAGGTGTGAATGGATGGGATGGATGATATGGAAACTTTGAAGTGGAAACAGACATTAATGGTCAATGTGGTATCAGAACAGTTTCTTCATGAAAGTAGTAGTAATAGTATTGTAAATTATAGAATTGTGAAAAAAATGGATAAAAAATATCCAGTCCAGATCAATGAGATTGAGGCAGTTTCATAAAAAGAAAGATCTCATAGACTACAATTAATTTATCCAAACAAAGCATGCTTTATGAAGCTTAAATTTGAACATATTTGTTCAAATTATGAAAGCAAACATAACAAGCTTTAAGGTTTTTCTCTAAAAGTGTTTCCTGTGAATTGTAATAGCTAATGCTTTAAACATTTAAATAACTCCAGAGTTTTGTTTTACAAACTGCCATTTGTCATTCAGAAATCAAATGTCTTATATTTTCTTAGAAATTCTTCCACTCCATGTTTCCGATTTCTGTAAATATTGGCCAAGAGATAATACATGGTCCAAATCAACAAAATCTTAGAACTTATCAGTAGAACTGTGTTTACCATGGTGGAAAGATTGAATGAAGGTCATTGAGGGGATGTCACTGAGATAATGGTAAAGAAAAAAGGAATGTCTGGAGGGAATATGGTGCTGGAAATTCTATGAATGAAACTATATTTCTGACAATGTTGCAAATAACAAGGATTCAAATAAAAAATCTAAAAAATATTTATAGAATGGCATACAAATGAGAGTGTGATGCAGCTCTTTAATACCATATATATTCGTGTATAAACCGAGTTTTTTGGATAGATTTGTGCTGAAAAACCCGAACTCAGCTTATACTTGGATCATACAGGTTATTTGATTTGGTGAGCGTGCACCGAATCAAATGCACGTAGTATCCAGCCATCTTTTGCCATCTGCTGTAGGTGGCGGTGCTTCAGCTCAGTCCACAATTTGTAGCTGAGCTGAAAAGTTAGGCAGCTGAACTGAACTGCATGCCACTGGACTATTTAACCCTCAATATTCTGCACTTTGTATGAGGCCAACAGCAGTGAGGATGATATCTATAAACTCAGTAATGATGACAATGTCTGTGCTCATACCCGCACATAGATACAGCTGAAATTCTGGGCATACAGACAACTAGGGGGAGGAATCCAGCTTTGAAGAATTTTAACCTTTGTGATGTAGCTTGATTATTTGTTAAACTACAGTTTTATGCACTTTATTTAAAGTTTTGAAGTTATTATTGTTAGTTTATATTTTTTCCTTTAGCAATAATATTAAAAAAATTTTTAACCTACTGATTCATCAATTATTGTAATTGTTTTGGATATAAATTTTTATTTTTGAAATTTACCAGTTGTTGCTGCATTTTCCACCTTGGCTTATATTTGAGTCATTATGTTTAATATAAATATAAGACAATAATTGGCACTAGATCAACTGATTCATTCCTTTGAAAATTATTTTGATGTTTTATGCAACTAAATAAAATGATAGTTTATATATCTGATGATCAAATTATAAGTTAAGGACAATAGAAACAGATTACTAAATACTGTTGATGGAAGAGTACTGGTGAGCATAAATATATTGTCACAAAAGAGAACAATTTATAATTATTCTATCCAAATAGTGAAAAACACAGCAAAATAATATTTTTTGAAATATGGTACTTTAGAATGTTTATTCATATTTGCTTATTTGGGCTTTGGGTCAGAACTGGTATTGCTCCTGGCTCTCTGCTCAATGACATTTGCCACCCATTCTGGGGACAATATGCAGTGCTGGAAATTGAAATAGAGCTGAATTATTCCAGCTAAGAATCTTCCTTGTACTCTGGAATTAAAACAATAATTAAACACATATAAGGATAAAATCACTTAATAATGCTATTGCTCCTTAATCTATTGATAATTAAATGAGATACATATTACTTCATCTTATGTTCTGTATGATTCTTTATGATTTTGCTTAGCGCACACTTTAACACTTTGTCTGAAACACACTACACACAAACACACACCTCCATGTTCAGATAAAAACATTTTCCTTACAAAATAATTTTTTGTCACAATGGTCAAGTCCCATCTGAAATATTTCATAACAAGACTATCCAGAGGGAGTTGGCAGAGAGGAGGTTTAACTATGACAACTGGCTCTGTACTCAATAATTACTCATGAAAGTGCTCAGGGGCCCATGTATAATGCCAAAAATGAACCGTGTTGGTCACATGAAAGGCAAAAATCCTACTCATTGTACTGTTGCTCTTGCTCCTCATATTAAAATAAATTGAAAAGAAGCAAACACTCTACTTTATCAAACAAATTTTCTTCACTGATTTTGTGAGCTGATGAAAAACTCGATTTCTATAACACGAGTTATTTAAAGATAGTAAGAATAATGGGTTTACTGAATAAGATCTAATTTAAGAAGAATTGAATAAAGGAATTTGAAATTAATAACATGTACTAATTCTAACATCTTTTATCCATCAGTTATTTGATATTATATATGATAAATAAGTACACCTAAAAGACAACCAATTAAATTATTAAAGTTTTATCATTAGCATGTAATGTAATTAAAGGGCAGAAGATATGTTACAGCAGATAAAGCACTTTCCTTAAATTTGGAAAGTTAGGTTCATTCTCTAGAGTTCCTTATGATACTTCAAGCATGGTAACAGTGCTATCTAAGTTCACTGACTGATAGACTCTATAATACAAATATCGTCTGATCCATTGCTTTGAAAATTCCTAGTCACATCTGAAATATTGTTCATAACAAGAGTATCCAGAGGGAGTTGGCAGAGAGGAAGTTGAACTATGACAAGAAGATTGCTTCAGTAACTACAGACAACATTAGCATTTAAGAGCAATCTCAAGGTTATCCCAGAAGTTATCTTCATATTTTACTTAAGAATACTCTGTCCATGGATTGAGGAACAGCAACTCTTTCAAGATACTATGAGTGGCCATCCTTCTTGTGAATATATTGACATTTTAATCATTACATTTTCCTGTAGAATGGGATTTTATTTATTATGCATGGAATGTCAGACATTAGCAGAAAATGAGAAAAAGTTTTTGAACTGAAAATGGGTTGTCAAGTAACACTATCATCCATTTATGGCCAAAGTTGCAGCTGCTACTGCAAAAAGAAAAAAGAAAAAGAAAAGAAAAAGAAACAGATAATCAATTGGGAAAATGCCACTGGAATCCAAGAGAAGAATGGAGAAATCTAACTCTGTTTTCTGACCTTAAGAATTTATATCTAGATATTGTTCTATAGTGTGATTGTTTTTTTTTCTGTTATCTAAGTACTTCATGCAACAACTACAACAATATCCCAGAGACAATATTTGCTACTTATATCTCAACTTTCAAACTCATCTTTGTGTCAAAATTATATTTACCCTACAGAAAATGTAACCATATCTCCTCTTTGTTTCCCATAAACAGTAGAAAATAACTATTTTCTATTGTTTGCTACTAATCAGCTAATAACCTAAATGAAACTGTAGAATGTTTTCACCTTTCCATAATTTCCTTTAACATTTTCTAATTTACAAAAAAAATTCTTCTTTATTTACCAAACTTTAAGTGTTCAGCAGCTGTCATAGAATCATCAATGCATTTAAGTTTTGAGACAAAATTAGAACAGGCATTCTTTTTGTTTTGTTTTGTTTTGTTTTTGGGTCACACCCGGCAGTGCTCAGGGGTTACTCCTGGCTCCATGCTCAGAAATTGCTCCTGGCAGGTACGGGGAACCATATGGGGCACCGGGATTCGAACTGATGACCTTTTGCATGAAAGACAAACACCTTACCTCCACGCTATCTCCCGGGCCCCAGAACAGGCATTCTAAGGACTGTAAAATTATGTGTATTGACAAAATTGCTTCCCTATTCAAATAATGGCTTTGTTCACCACACTTAAATATATATTAAAAAAACTTATACATCAACCTTCATGCCTATTTTATAGAGATGATGAGCAGCATTATGAATCCTTGACTGAGAAAACATTTTCTGAAAATATTTATTTCACAAGATATACATTGTCACTTTTGTTTTTGTTTTTGTTTTCTTGGGTCACACCCGGCAGCGCTCAGGGGTTACTTCTGGCTCTACACTCAGATCGCTCCTGGCAGGCTCTGGGAAACACATGGGATGCCAGAATTCGAACCACCATCCTTCTGCATGCAAGGCAAACACCTTATCTCCATGCTATCTCTCCTGCCCTATGCAATGTCACTTTTCGGGTGATCTCTGTGTTTATCATTTCACAGTAGGGTATCAGAGAATGCTTTGATGTAAATTATAAATATATTCATTACTTTTATGTATAAATATAAGTAGCAAAACAATAAAATGCATAATCTTTTTTTTGGGGGGGTGTTTGTGACATCCCAGGGAGTGCTCAGTGTCAGATCTGGCTCTGTGCTCAGAAATCACTCTTGGCATTCTCAGGGACTATATGGCCTTGATCAAACTCGGGTCAGTTATGTGCAGGGCAAGTGGCCTACACGCTCTGCTATTATTGCTTCAGCCCCTAAAATGCACAATTGTGTAATGGGGTAAAGGTAGCTTTTACATTTGAAACTATAAAAATTTTTCTATTGATTTTCAGAATTTTTTTCTAAAGTCCCTAAATCTCAAAGAACATTTGATCCTTAAGATGATGACATTCTTTTTTAATAAATTAAACATGAGGAATTCTGTGTTAAAGATAGATTGGTAAGAACATAGTATCACAGAATATTTAATATATTTATTAATATATTTGTCAATCACCAAACATATTAAGTTATCCTAATATAGATACTTCATAGATGCATTTCATCCAGAACTTCATCTCTCTAATTCTCTCTGGAATCATAAAATTGGAAACCTTTACAACTTGAAATTTTTTAAGTTAAAAAGTCTACACTAGACACTTATTCATACAAGAATAAAAACTGGGGGCCCGGGAGATAGCATGGAGGTAAGGCGTTTGCCTTTCATGCAAAAGGTCATCGGTTCGAATCCCGGTGCCCCATATGGTCCCCCGTGCCTGCCAGGAGCAATTTCTGAGCATGGAGCCAGGAGTAACCCCTGAGCATTGCCGGGTGTGACCCCCCCCCCCCAAAAAAAAAAAGAATAAAAACTGATCTCTTTTCTAAGTGTGTATCTTTAGTTGCTGCCTAAAGATCATAAGAATTATAATTTAATCTAATTGGAGACACAAATTCACAGTATGTCATATTTTATTAGTTGCTCTCTAAGTCAGATGTGCCGACACTATCCACTCATTGCAATCAACAGTATTCATCTCTCATCATCCTCTTTACTCCCTTCTATATGAACGAATAGTCAATAGTTCCTTGGTGAAGAATTTGTTGTTGTTTCTTAAATCAATGAACTTTTCTACAAAATTCAACCGTTAGCAATAACTCTGTTTTCAAGAATCTTTGATTTGGCTCCAGAGTCAAAGTGTGGAAAGCACTATCATCTTGTTAAAGACCATGACGCCTGCAAAGCTATTAATATGAAATCATCTGAGTTTCAACACAACGGGCTTCATATTATCTTTACCTTTAAGTTATGGTTCCTCATCTCGTCATTTCAAATCATAAAAACTGAACTGCATATAAAAACAAAATCACTCAAATACTATCTTTAGTTCTTATTTATCCCTGAAATAAGAAGTCAGTTAACTCCCAGTAAAGCAAACACAAAAGCAATAGCAACAAAATTGCTTTCTTTTCTGAGGAAACCAGAAAATCAAAATGAAAAATGTAGAACATGCTTTATTTGTTATATTATATTATATTATATTATATTATATTATATTATATTATATTATATTATATTATATTATATTATATTATATTATATTATATTATATTATATTATATTATATTATATTATATTATATTATATTATATTATATTATATTATATTATATTATATTATATTATATTATATATTATTATAT
>PVKC010014628.1:0-22122 GCA_004027635.1 Crocidura indochinensis | reverse complement strand
TCCAAAGTTTCAACAAATGTTCCAGGAGTTTTGATTAGTCAAGTCTAAATCACTTGCCTCCTCTGGAATGAAGCCATAAAAAGCCAGATTGACTGAATTGTACACAACAACACTGATGGAAGATTAGATTCCAGTGCTAGAGATCTACCATGACTTTGGAGTGAATGTGTATTCAGAGGGAATTTGTATTGTCAGTAATTGTATCCATTTGTCTATTTTCCATTGTAACAGCATGGACTGTAGCTGCTGACATCATCAGAAGTCTGAGTTCTGAATAGCATTTGACTAATTTTCCAAATATATTTTATATTCATCAATACTTTTCCTATTGCTATTTTAAGAAGACAACACATTAGTAGTTTTGAAACCATACTGCAAACTTTTTTTGTAATTTTTTGGGGGCCCACACCCGGTGATGCTCAGGGGTTACTCGTGGCTATGTGCTCAAAAATTACTCCTGGCTTGGGGGACCATATGGGATGCCAGGGGATCAAACTGTGGTCCATCCTAGGCTAGCACTGGCAAGTCAAACACCTTACTGCTCCATGCCATTGCTCTGATCCCTCAGATTGCAAACTATTACATCACCAGACTTCAACTATTCTTTATGTGGTATCATATAATGACCCTGAGAAGGAAAATGTACTATTTTCCTTTATTTTTCTGGGAAGAAAAAGGAGGAAACAACTTAAATAATTTGATTAACTGCAACTTGAGTTGTGTATCATTAGAATCAAATGGAAGTTTTGTGATTCTCAGTTCAAATTGTTATAATTCATTGATGTTGCTTAAATTTCTAGTCTAAGGAACAAAGTACATTGTGTGATTCAAGTGCTAACCTGTCTATGCTTGGGTATTGTGGCCTTCAAACTAGTTCCCATGAGACCAGATCCATGTCTTTCTGCTTACAGAAACAACAATGTGAGCAAGATTTTTTTTATATTAAAAAGTGGTTGCCATGTACTTAAAAGTTAGAAAACCACCTAAAAGTTAGAAAACTCTGCCCATAGACAAAGAGGCCTCTATCTGTGTGTCAGGTCAGAATGTAAAGTGATTTTCTGTAAAGTAAGTTGTTCTTATACTAGAATAATATAGAGATCCAAAGAAATTCAAATCTGAAACTTAAATAATGCCCAAATTACCCAGAGATTTGGTCACTATCTTGCAGAAACACAGTGTTCAAATTTCGGAGTGGTGAGGCATCTCTGAGTTCTGCCTTCTGAGTGTAAGGATGTTACCTAAATAGCATGTAATTTAAATGTAAGAAAGAATCTACTTTTAACCCTTTAAGGGCCTCCTGGACCAAATATATGCACAGAAAATATTTTCTTTTTCATTTTTACCATCTTTTTTTCCAGTAGGAAGGTGAGATATAATAAAATAGTTAAAATGACTGCTTGGTTTCATTTCTAAAGATATAAGGTATGTGCCAGACCTACAAGTTTATTTTGTATTGTGGGATATTGTACTCTAGGTCAGTCTAATTCTTTAAGTTATCTGCTTGTGCTATTGAATGAAAGGAGGTAGTTCTACCCCACTAGGCTTATTACATTGGCTCTAGTTCATAACCTCACACAATCTGAGTGCACCTTCTTAGGGAAGTTAGCTGAGTAAGTATGGAAGCTCGTGGATGTTCCTAGAGCTCTCTCAGATCAGTTCTCATCAGAACACAGAATATGAAATTCATCAGCCAAAGCCAAAACATGAAATGCAATTTCATTTTAAAATAACAGTGGTAAAACACCAACTTTCCCACTTTCTTCTACATTCTCTGGTTGACTGAGTTTCTTACTGAAGAGATCACTGAGAATCTTTACTATCCCAATGTGCTCGGGGAATATCTACGGCAGATCTTCCAAATCCTAGTCATTGGGGATTGATAAAACTTATTTTGCAGAGCAATGACATTGTTATTGGAGGATTAGCCCAACAGCTAATCCCACATGTAATATTCATTACTTTTCTATATATATCACAACATTGGGTGATCATTATCTGTGTAATAACAGTACCCCAAAAATAGGTTAGAGTTTTAAAATTTATTTGTAATTTTTTTAAAGTTTAATAATACTTTAATCTGTCTGCCAACAAGGCTTCCCAGCCAGAGCCACTTTCAGAAGGTGATTAGACCTGCCCAGGGTCATGAGGAAAGTTATATAGGAAGGTCCCAGCTTTCTGATGATCTTTAAAATGATTGGCGATTGTCTAGGAGTGTCTTCCTACTGCTCCCTTGTCTTTCCATGATAGGTTGCCTAACATGGTATGGCCATGTAGTTTGATATGGCCAGGTATCTTGGGACATGACCTATGGAAATAGGCTTGTGAAGACCTAGCATGTGGCTTACACCATGTGACTCTTACAGAATGGCATCATTTTCCTGCTTAGAATGTGAGAAGCCTGCTATTTGGTCTTTACAAGATGGCATCCCTTTTTGTCTAGGATCAGATCCCTATATTTCCTTCTCTTCTTATGGACCTGAGTTAAATCTTTGACTCTCCTTGAGGTTCCTCATCCTTGTTATTTGAAAGTCTCAATTTAGACTCTAGACTTAATGCTATCCATGGGAGTTAAACCTTTTCTCCTTAGGGTTTACATTAGAATTTTGAAAAGTGGTTTTGTCAAATACAAAGCATATACACCAGATTTTGAGAGACTATTTTGAAAATATAAATCCTACCAATACAACTAAATGTCCATTTATCTTTGTATAAAGATATCAACTTAACAATATGCAGCCCAGAATGTTTCAAATTTTATATCAATAAGTACTTTTTACTTTATGGAAAATCACTTTATATTCTGAGATTAAACAGATAGAGTTCTCTTTTAAATACTATGACTTGGAAATACAATTTATTTAATAAATAATTTCTTGGAATCATAGTTCTGTAACTATCCAAAAATGACAAGGTAAAGAAAACATTCATTGTACTGACTAGTGTGTTTATGGGCAAATATATCCTAAATAGAGATGCAGGGTTATGTCTTTTCTCTAACTATATTGTGCTTATAATGTTTATCTACAGTGTTTCTTAAGGATAGAGATTTTAAAATCACTATTACAAGATAGATCCTGGTATCCACTCAAAACCCATAATGAGAGAAGAACATAAGATGATAAGTAGTCAATTACCTAGTGTTGAATAGTGTATAAAGAGTATTCAAACTTTGAATACCATTATATTTATTCCTTCCATTAATATTTGAAAATGTGTCCCAAAATAGTGAGAACAAACTTATGATTACATACTTTTATAAAATTTAATTATAATTTTATTTACATATTTTATAATATTTATAATTACAAATGTTTTATAATATTTATAATTACAAATGATTCACACTCAGCTCCCTATTCACTGGAAACCTAGAGATCTGACTCAAAGCACTTGATATAAGATGAAACCCTTCAACAGAAAGAGCACTGCCAACTCACAGGCAATTTCAGGGCACAAGGGGTGATGTATAGTCTAATTTTACAGAGCTAACGTCTTGTATACTCATAACATAAGGTAAGAAAGTGCTGGGAAGAATGTGCTTCCTAGGTAGTGATACTGAAGGGCTAGGACAAGGTAGAAATAACATTACCTCAATAAAACTCAGGTCCCACCTTAATCACTTTTCTATTTGTGACTTTGAGAAAATATTGACTTTGTCTGAACCTCAGTTTACCTATCCATAAAATGAGAATAAGGACACTTGCCTTGTATATGACTGATCTGGATTCAACTCCCAGCATAGTACATAATCTCTTGAATCAGCCAGGAGTAATTCTTGATCTTAGAGCCAGGAGTAAACCCTGAGCATCAATGGTTGTGACCCCCCACCCCCCAAAAAAACCCAAACAAAATAAAGTTCACAGTTCACAGTTCACAGATTCTTGGGTATGAGATTCTTACTGCAAGTCTCCATTTGTCATAAATTTTTTTCTGCTGCATAGGTATAACTTTTATTTGTATTCACAAAAGTGTCTGGGTGACTATGAATGTAGTTTCATAATTAAATTCTCAAGATACTAAGGATGAACCAAAACAAATGTCATGATTTTCAGTGAGAGATAGTCCAAAGTAGATCAAAAGTCATTTGAAATATATAATAAGAAGACATGACTAATTTTCCCAATACCATTTGTTGAAGAGGCTTTTCTTGCTCTACATTGTATTTATTGGCCCTTTATCAAAGATTATCTGATCATATACTTAGGGGTCAGTCTCAGAATATTCAAGTCTACTCTGTTGATTTAAGGGTCTATCTTTACTCCAATGCCATGCCGTTTTAATGACTACTGCTATATAGTACAGTTTAAAACTGGTAAAACTGCCTCATATCTCTTTCCCCAAGGATTGCTTTAGTTATTTATTTGTTGCTGTTCCATGCAAATTTCAAAAATGTTTGATCTATTTCCTTAAAAATGTCATGAGTAGTCTTTTGCATCAAATCTATACAATGCTTTGGAAAGCATTGCCATTTTAATGATATTAATTTTTCCAGTTCATGAGCAAGTTAAGTGTTATCATTTCCTTCTGTCCTCTTCTATTTCTTGAAGTCGTGTTTTGTAATTTTCTTTGTGTAGTTCTTTCCCCTCTTTAGTTAAGTTAACTTCAAGGTATTTGATTTTGAGGTTGGGTAGTGCAGTTAGTGCAGAGAAGGGATCACTATATCAATGATAGTTGGACCTGATCACTCTGGACAAGAAACTGGGTATATTGTTGGTGGGAAATGTGTACTAGTCAAGGGTGTTGTATACTGTAATATTAAAACTCAATCATGAACAACTTGTGATTGTGAAAAAATCAAACAATATAAACAATCTTGTAACCATGATGTTTAAGTAAAGTAATTAAAAATATCAGTTGGATCTCCTGGAAAATTTTTCTGTTTAGCCACAAAAGTCATAGTGTCTAAAAACCAAGCTTTACTGTCTAGTCTCATTTTCCTTGCTCAATGTGGATGCACACTAAAACTCTCAATCATTCATATTTTTCTTTCATTACACCAAGAACACTAGCAAATGTAAATTATATTTATATAAGTAGAAACTCCTTTAGAATTCTCCCTAGATAGAATTTTATTGCCATTGGTTATAAACTGACAGCAACAAGAATTGAATGTTTACTATGCACCAATTCTGTAGAATATTTCAGTGTATAATATTTTCTGTAATCATCAAAACAAGCCTAAGTGGGGCCAGAGAGAGAGAGAGAGAGAGAAAGTATGGGGAGACTAAATTGCTTTTCTTGCATGTTACTGATCCCAGTTAAATTCTTCTCATAGATAAATCCTTCTCTAGATAGCCTTCTAGAATATCCAGAAGTGAATTCTGAGTGGAGGTCCAGGAGCAGCAATCTTCCCCTCCCGCTCACCAATAAAATGAAACTAAACAAACTGACAGACTTTAGATTTTACTGGTAAGGAAACAGAGATTCAGAGAAGTTGAATATTCTGCCCTGGATAATACAGCTCTGAGGATGTAGAGTTGAAATCTGAATTCAAATCTTAACTTTGTCTTTAACGCAACTCTATCTTTAACTCAGCCTTTCTAGGTTCCACTGATTCTTTGAATTGTTGTTGGAAATACCTTCGATCCAGGGGTAACTAATTCTGTTACCATCTCTTAAGAACCATTACTTATGATGAACATGTCTGAAGATGGCACACATCTTTCTTATAGTTTCCTTGTCAGGTTATATTTTCTGATAGCTTCAGAAGGAGGGCTATCATTTTGAAGAATCTCTTTGTACAGACTGAATCTAGACTAGCACCAGGTTCCTTGCTTCTATTCAAGATAGCAGGTAAAGGCCAATAACTCAGGCTCATTTCACCAATGAGCATTTGAATGGATGTATTTCATTGACTTCATGCCACTGTTTAAATACTTTGTATACTGAGAAACCAACTTTAGTTTCTCTAGGGACTTCTTTGTTCACTTCGGTGAGAAGGGGGAGACAAGTTAAGCAGTTTTCCTTCCGAATCAGCAGTCAGATAGATGCCAAAAACTTCACTACGGTGCTTTTGCTCTTGATAACAGTCACATTTATTCAATAGCCAGGTGCAATGGATTTAAGGGAAAAAAAAAGATCCCATGCAAACAAGTATTTCAGCACAATTACACATGATAAGCATATATTATGTCTTACTGTTTGCTTGCTTATTTACATAGAATAAATTCTAAATTTAAATAATCATTTTATATTACTTCCAAGATGAATGTTTTCTAATTCACTGCTGAAATGTGAGACTATTAGAGAAACTGGACTGTTATATGATACTGTATCAAGAAATCCCTCTCTAGTGACATTCAATAATATTTTCTATCAAAGCTCCATCCATCAGTGCCAAGTCTAGCCCTGAAAGCATGTTTGAAATGTGAATGCAAATAAATTCCATTACAGTGGGATTAGGCGTAAAAGAGCTCATAATCAGGTAGCGCTAAATGCCTAATTCTGTCAAGGGAATCCTCAAAGGAGGCATTGCAGCAATTGTTAGCTCAGGTCATAAGCTTTTGCCACTGGACCTTAGAATTTCACTTATTTCCATGATGCAACAAAGCATTGTAATCATTTATCTGCAAATCCTTAAGCAATTCATTTTCTCTCAGTCCCTCAGCTATGCAATCTATCCTCTACAATCTATTATTGGGGCACATCCCCCCCCCAATCAATCTGTCCATTGTCATTAAAATCTACTTTTTATTTTGTTATTTTTTTGGAAAAGGGCACCAGAGGAGCTCAGGAGTTACTACTGGCTCTGCACTCAGAATTACTCCTGGTAGACTGGGGGTCCATATGGGATGCCTGGGATTGAACCCTGATTGGCCACATGTAAGGCAAATGCCCTTCCTGCTGTGCTATTGCTCTGTCCGCCCACCCCTATTTTTCTTTTCTTTCTCTTTGCCAGAGTAAGATTGAAATCAGTGAAATGCTTGGAGAATGTGGGGCAGTTTTGAAAATATGTCTGATGTCCCTTTTCCCAGAAAATCAAGATAAAAATATAAGTGAAAATGGTTCATTGGGAGAAGCGGAGAGAGGACACCAAATAAGAAAAACCTGTAAAAACAGGTCTACTTACCATGAATAATAGCTCAGTTCCTAAATCATAATTCTAAAGGGAACCTCTGACAAACAGTGCAAAGGACAAACCTCAGATTGATGCTAGTGTAGAAGTAAGGGTGCCAGGGTATTTTTATATCAGGCCCATGGGCCTTAGGTAGGCGGCTGCAAAGTTCATGTAAGATCTACCACCTGGGGGCAGCACATGTTTCAGTTATGGCGGGATGAGTGAGGTATAGACCTCAGGACAGAGATGCAGATAACAGCCAGCTGTTGGTCTAACTGAATTGTCTAGATTGACCCATGGAGTATAGACAGGACAGAGATATACCCACTACTATGTAAGATATAAACTATACATCATTTTACCTGAAAGTTGCATCTTGATTCTATTCACTTCTTTCTAGTTTTTACAGCTGCTTCAATCATAATGAGAATTTTCTCTCCCATTGTCTGAACTAATAAACACAATACAGAAAAACCTCTGGGTTAGTTTTTATATGCTGATACTTAGAAATGTTTCTTAATAAAATTCTTCACGTATCCTGCATAAATAAAGAGAATAATGTACCTAATATTGTATGCACCAGTAAGTTTAGCCATTTCAATGCATTGTCTTGATGACATTACTTAATAGCATTAAAGTTTCATAAAAAACTTTATGGGAATCCCCTTGTGTATATATTTTTATCTTATTCCCAGTCAATCCTCCCAAAGAACTGATACCTTTTGGTTGCTTTATTGTATTTGTACATATGTATATATACTATACAAATAAGTATGGTATGTGTATATAAGAATTTTTATTGTAGATGCTCACCTTATTTCTGTGTATCAGAATTTCAAAGTTTAACATAAGAAGTGATATACCAATACTTTAAAGCACTATAGAATGCCATAAGAATAGGACAGTAGAGGATTAATTTCTGATTAAAACTGGATTGTGGGGCCAGCGTGATAGCACAGTGGTATGGCTTTTTTCTTGTACCTGGATGATTGGGATGGACCCAGGTTTTGTTTCTGGCAGCCATATGGTTCCCCAAGCCTGCCAGGAGTGATTTCTGAATGCAGAACCAGGAATAACCCCTGTATACTGTCGGTATGACCTCCCCAAACCCCTAAATAAATAAATAAAACTGGATTACACCATGAAAGAAGAAAAGTTTGGCAACAAATATACTTAAGGCAGATAAAAATATCTTGAACCTATGCAATTTGAGCAATGATAAATTATTAAAAAGCAAGAAATAAAATTGTGGTACTATTCACAACCAAATTTTGGAAATAAGATTACTTCTTTAAAGAAACTGTGACACATATACACAATAAAATATTACTCTGCTATAATAAAAAATAAAATCATGCGTTTTACCAATCCATGGACATAACTGGAGGGAAACATGCTGTGTGAAACCACCCAAAGAAGAATATATACAGTATGATCTCTCATTTATGGGTTATACAAAACAGAGTATGGTAATAACAAGTGATCAAAGACATCAGAACCTGAGAACTAATTTACAAACTATCAGTATGCATCTATAGAAAGTAACTAAATTAAAATTCCAGTTGTTTTTCTGCTTTTTATTTTATTTCTCTTATTTAAAGTACAATTATTTTCAATATTAATGACAGTTTCACATATGCAGTGCTTCAATATTTCAACATCATACCCTCTACTAGAATGTCTACTTCCCTTCACCACTGTTTCAGGATTCTCTTGCAAACACCCACCCATACACCAGCACTGTTATGTCTGGCTATAAAACAATTCACAAATCCTATACGTATTTCAAATTTTCTAAATAGGCATCATGTTAAATAAATAATTCTGAATGCTTTTTGTTCATCTGTTTGGCATTCATTTTATAGTTGTGTTCCATTGCTGCATAGAGTTCTGGTTCAATCCTTTTGACTTTTGTATGATATTATATTGTGAAAGTATCAGCACAATATAACACAAGGCTTTCCTTCTCTACCACCTCTATTATACAAAACATTTACCCATCACACACTGTTACCATAAACACCCTTCTGTATTACCAATCTCCTAATGAACACATGGGAGTCTTTTCTGGGGCTATTTCTAGAAAAGGACATGATGAATTCTATACTCATCTCCAGTGTTACTAAATATTGCCAAATTCCTCTCTAAATTGAGCTTATTTGCTCTTCCATCGACATTGTATGAAGAATCCTGTTTCTTTATATCCTAATCAAATCTTAATGATTTTAATTTTTGTCAGTGTAGTCCAAAACCTGTCATGAGCCTTGAAAGTCTTTTTGCTTTGACTTTCTGCCTACTTAGAGCATCTGGGCAGAAGGTCCCTGCCAGGGCTGGCAAGGGTGGAAAAGATCACAGCTTAAGTCTATTGAACCCTAGTGAGGTTCAATATCTACTTTATGTGTTTACAGGACATTCATGCCTTGTCTTTGGTAAATTTTCTAATTGCACTTTTTCTCTTGTTTTCACTAATTTGTAGGCAATCTTTATATATTCTGTCTGTGAACCTTTGCTTTTATTATTTGATTTTTAAGTATACTTATTTACTTCCGCTGTATGATTTATGAATTTTACATTGTTAGCAGTGTCTTGGTTTTACTTTATAGATATTATGTTATTGTTAGACCATATTTTCTCAATCATTTCCATATTTATGACACTCTATGCCAAGTAGTCATAGCAGTAATTCTTAGATTTTTGTCATTTTTTTAAATTCAGTTGTCTTGGTTTGTGTGTATTGAGGAGACTATTTCATTGATTTTTTCCCATATGAAGAAATGATCATTTCAGTTCTGTTATTATTAGTTTTTTCCTTTTTATGATAGTTTATAATACCATAACTACAAGATATTAAGTCTCTCATTCATATGGGATTACACTTGCTTTGATTTCATTCATCTTCTTCTTAACCTCTGACCAATATCATACTGTCTAAACTACCATAGTGTTAAAATTCCTTGATATTTAGGATAGAAAGTTATACTGTCTTGTTTTTATAAAAATTTTGCTTTCATGTTTTACTATATAAATCTTCTCTACAAAATTCTGTTAGGAATAGAATTAAATTTATTTTGTAAATTGATTTGGGAGAATTTCTGTTTCATAATATTGATTTTTCCCATTGATGCATATATGACTAATTACCTTAATTTCTATCCCCACATTTCTGCAGGCTGCTTATTCCATCTTTTAATTGAGTTAGAAATTCCTCAATACAAAAATTAGTTCTTTGTAACTTTAAGATTTTATTGCTGGTATGAATGATATATTTTCAAAACCACTTTCTCTAATAATTTTGGCAACATATACAATTGTTTTTTGTTTTTTTTTTTTTTTTTTTTTTTGGGCCACACCCAGTGACGCTCAGGGGTTACTCCTGGCTATGCACTCAGAAGTCGCTCCTGGCAGGCACGGGTGACCATATGGGAACCGGGGGATCGAACCGTGGTCCGTCCGTAGGCTAGCGCAGGCAAGGCAGCAGGCACCTTACCTCCTGCGCCACCTCCCGGCTCCCTACAATTGTTTTTTGTATATTTAAGCATGTTCTCAACAAAAAATGCTGAGTTCTCAAAGTAGTCAGCACTGATACATAGAGTTTTCAGGGAGATTCTAGGTATATAATTTTCATCTTCTAATAAAATCTTTCTGTCTTTCAATTTTAGGTATTGAAATTTTTAGGTGTTTTTCTTACAAAATAAGAAGCCATAACATTTTATTAATTCTGTCTTTTAGTTCTTTGACTCTGTCTTTTACATTTATTTATTTATTTATTTACTTGATATTCTGGGGATACATTAGTGTGGTATGTACATCATACTTGTGCTGGCATGTTTTGTATTTTCATTTCTTGTCATGTCCCCTTTCCCATTGCCTATTTTACTGGTCAAATTTCTTTATTGCATGTTTACTGTAATTTATAAAGTTTAAACTTAATGGAGACTGGAGTGCTGGCACAGCAGTAGGGTTTTTGCCTAGCATGTGGTGACCTGGGATGGACCCTGATTTGATCTCCTATATGACATCCTATGTGGTCCCCTGAGCCTACCAGGAATGATTTCTCAGCACAGAGCCAAGAGTAAACACTAAGTGCCGCTGGGTGTGGCCCAAACCTTCCTCCCCCAAAGCAACTTAATGTATCCATATTCTACTCCTGAACAATGCAATGATTTTATAATATTATCTCAAATACGTCTGTCTTGTCTAAATATAGTAATACATTTGCTATTAAATTAATTTTATTCCTTTATTTAAGCACTGTGATTACAAAATTTTTTATGATTGAGTTTCTTTCTTAGAATGCATACCACCCTTCAGTGAAGTTTTTTTTTTTTGCCAAATTTTAATTTTAATTTATTTTTGTTTAAAAATCATAATTTGCAATAATGTAAAGGTTTATAGTTTTTAGGGACACAATGTAATCAGACTATGAGCACCCTTCAAAATGCCAATATCTTTGTTCCATAATGTATTAAATCTCTGAGCTCAATCCCCAACCTCAATTCTATGGTCAGAGTTGAAGAAACCAGTTTGTTTCAATTGTTTGGTATTTTTATCTTAACCTTCAACTTATTTTGTCTTCAACTCATCATTTTTTTTTTTTCTATTTCTTACATTTTTGCTTGTTTATATTGAGTTGTGAAACTTCCAATTATTTTGGGTAATTCCTTAACTTTCATTATCCCTTTCTGGGTTTTTCCTTCTTTTTGAACAATGCCTTTAACATTCCCTTCAGGAAGATTCTATTAGTGTAAATGAAGTTTTTCCTGTCTGAAATACCTCTATTTAAGCCACACTTTCAAATGATTTTTCTATTAGGCAGTTTATAGGCATTACTCCATTATCTTTTGGATTATTTTAACATTTTGGAGAAATATATTCTGTCCTGTAATTGTTCCTTTCACTTTTTTCTTTGGGTACTTTAAATCTTTCTAATGAATATCCTCCTCCATTTTTTCACTTTGAGTATAATTGTAGATTTATTTCTATTTTTCCTTTTGTATATTTCTGCATTTTCTCAATATCTAAATACATGCTTTATTTATTTGGTAAGGATGCTATTACAAATCACTGTAAACTTTTGAGTTACAATCTTGCTTCATTCTTTTCCATTCTAGAGGGCAGAAGTCCAAAGTCAGTTCCTGGGCCAAAATCGAAGCACTGGCAAGGCCATGTTCCCTCCACAGGTGCAGGGAAAAGATAATCTTTCACTTGTCTCTTTACATTTCTAGTGGCTGTGAACATTCCTCAGTCACTGGATATGCAACCCCAATAAATCAATGAATGCTTCAAAGCCAGCATCTCACATCTGTTTCATTTTCACATGCCTTCTCTTCTACGTATTTCTGTAAGAAATAGCCTTCTCTTCAGTCCCTATAAGGCCACACTTGTGACAAGAGTGAGGAGGCCCCTGAGTAATCCAGATTAATTTTTCCATCTCAAACTCCTTAACTTAATCATACCTAAAAAGATCCTTTTCCTATCAGGAACCATTGAAAGGTCCCAGGGATTAGATTCTGGCATTTTCACATTTCCATTTTTCAGTCTATGATACGTGCTTATCATCTAAATGTTGAAAATTCTCAGTCATAATAACTTTGAATATTTTCTTGAGTCTCTCTATTCACAAGTTCTAAAACTCCTTTTAAAAGTACATTTGACTCTTCTACTCAATGTTCTATTTCATTTAACCTTTCATGCCTTTCATTTTGCAACTCTATATAATAGACTTGAGTAATTTCCTTATATTGATCTTCCAATTTATTAATTTTCTTTTCATATTTGACTAATTTGCTATTCAATCACCTTGAAATACTTATTTAATCATCATTTTATGTGAAAATTCTAATAAAATATGTTAAAACACTGCTGTTTTTTATTCTTAGACCATCTTTTGTATTATATTTGCAATAACCCTTTTTATGACATTAATAATTTAATAGTTTTTATATAGTTCTTTTATCAAGATTCCTTAAGAGGAACGTTAAGTTCTTTTGTTTACAATAATACCTGACTCTTGATAAAATTCATTTTGAATTTGTAATTTGAGACTTAAATCTTCTTTGCTGGGATTCATATTTGGGAATTTTGTATGATTTGGGTTGAAGAATAAAATTTTCTCTGGAAGTTGTGTGTTTGCTTTAAATCTCCTAGGAACTCACTATCAGATTCAGGGTTTGAATGCCTTCTTCATTGAGGGTTCCTAAGGGTGACATGGATTTTATAAATTTAAACTCCAAGTCTATATGATGATGGTCTTAGTGCTAATTTTTAGGACATCATTTTCTTTTTAATAATATTTAAATCAAATAATTCAAATCTGGGTACATAGGTCAATTCCCTCCAAAGAAATGGAAAAATTAACCTGCTGGCCCCAGCATCCTAGGGAGACTTTTCTTACTAACCACAAGGACAACCCTTAAAAACTCTAATTCTGTGCCACCTAGTCTACTAGCTAGATGCTTTTTGATTTTTATTCCCTAGAAACAGTTTTCCATTCTCAGAGGCTTAACTGTGCATTTAAAATGATGTTTGCTATATTTTTCTCAAGTACTTCTAAGTGTTTGTGTGGGAGAATTTCCTTCCCATCACAACACCCTCCCCACACTTGATGTTCCAACAGTTTCTAGAGTACCATCATGATCATCCTTGAATAAAGGATCTACAGCTAAAAATTCTCCTTGCTTGGAATGTTTTCCTTGATTAACAATTCTTCATATTTCTCTTCTCCACTTAAGTATCTTCTCTAAGAAACTCTTCCTGGCCTCACTGTTATAAAGCCGCTGTGTTATCGTCTACACATCCTCTCTGCTTCCTTTATGAAATTTTTCTTGTTCTATAATTGCCTTTTTTTTATACTTGTTATTGATTGTCATGTCTCCTATTATAGATGATACAGAAACCTCATTGAGTTTGTCTCACTTTATACTCAAATCCTGGTATAGAGTAAATATATTTCCAATAAATAAATAAATAAATAAATGCAACAAAGCTGCAGACGCTCCAGAGAGTCCATGCATGCACAGAAAACATTCACAATAGGCCATATTATTCTTTTTTTTTTTTTTTTTTTGGTTTTTGGGCCACACCCGATGATGCTCAGAGGTTACTCCTGGCTATTCGCTCAGAAGTCGCTCCTGGCAGGCACGGGGGACCATATGGGGAACCGGGGGATCAAACCGAGGTCCGTCCTAGGTTATTGCAGGCACCTTATCTCCAGCACCACTGCCCAGCCCCCCATATTATTCTTAAGACCTAGAGATCTTCAGAAGATCCGATGTATGTGTTCCTATGTAGGGAAGATCATGTGTATGTATCAGGACTTGTATCTCTAAATTCATTTTGATGTTTATTTGTTTTTGGCATATACCTACAGTATATGCCATATACTTATTCCTGGTTCCATGTTCAAGGACCACTCTTAGTGACTATACACTGTAGATAAATCAGGGCCAACTGCATGCAAGGCAAATGCCTTTACCCCAATCCTATATCATTGATACATAGATCTACATTTTTTTTTTTTGGTTCACACTGGTGATGCTCAGGGGTTACTCTAGATATGTGCTCAGAAATAGCTCCTAGCTTTGGGGACCATATGGGATGCCAGGGAATCGAACCGTGATCTGCCCTATGCTAGCGCAGGCAAGGCAGACTCCTTACTGCTTGCTCCACTGCTCTGGCCCCTAGACCTATATTCTTGACCAATTCCCACACACAAATGCCAGTACTCAGAAATTTCAGGATATAGAAAAAAGAAAAAAGATTTTTCAGGTAAAACTTATAATTAAATTAAAACTAAATAATTAAGAGAAGAGTTTTCATGTAAATTTATAATTAAATTAAATATTAAAAATAAATTAAAAATTAAAAATGATTGACTTTCTAACCTTAGCATATCTCCACTGGCATCACGGTCCCCTGATTCTAAAGGTAGGCCTGGCAGAACCGGTTTCTGCATTTAGATAACCTTTCTTTCAACTACACACTAAAGTGATAAATTGAGCTAAGGGGATTGTGAACAAATAAAAGCAGCACAAAAATCAATTTAGAGTAGCAAATAATAAGATCTTAAAAAAAAAAAACCAAATTAATGCTCTCATTTTGAAAGCAAGTAAGATCACTTTCCAGGAGGTCTAAAGGAAAAAAAGAAACTGCTTTTAATCTAGAATTTACCATAAGCCTTTGTAATTACTCTAGTAAGTATTTATCTGGTTTTAAACTGAGTTTTTTATTTATTATATTTATTATACCCATGATATATAATTATTATTATTTTATTATATATTTTTATATATTTATTATTCCCATGATCTCAGTTTATGCAACATGCTGACTAGGTGTGAGTAGTTATTCCCTTTTAAAAATGAGAATTGTCTATAGCATTACCAGGATCCAAACCTCTACCAGGGAAGACCTACCACTGCTCTGGCATTGACTTACTCCAAAGAGGGCCCTCAACACCCAGATGACTCAGCAACAGCCTGCTTGCAGGGCAGATCGCTCCCCATCTAATGGTATCTTAAACTAGAGGATGCTCCACATCAGACTGACATAGATGAAAGAAATGCACAGAATCCAGAATCTTTAAATATAAGAACCTGATACCAACAATAGCTAAAGTGTGAAGAAGTTTCACGAGACTACTCGGGTTGGACACACTGGTATGCCTGGAACCCGAGTTGGTTTTATACCAATAAACTTCTGGGGTGAGGCCTTCTTGTTATCAGGCCAAGGATTTTTTCCGTTTTCCCCATATTTTTCTGGACCTATGCAAATAACGGCAATTGCCACTATCACACCTTTATTGTATTTTTTTAAATTTTATCCTTTAAGGAGAAAAAAAACTATTTACTGAACTTAAAAACAAATAACTGTAGTAGAATGCCTGTCTGGAATACAGGCAGGGGATGGGAAGGGGAGGGGGGAATGTTACACTGGTGAAGGGGGGTGTTCTGTTTGTGACTGTAACCCAACTATGATCAATGTTACTTAAATAAAAAATTATATTAAAAAATGAGATCACAGAGGAAGTGAGAGGTAAAGTAACTAGTTCAAAGTCTCAAGCAGTGACAAAAAGGTTTTACCCTAGTTCTTTTGGATCGATTCCAGACCCTGCTTAAACCTTCTTGAAACTTTAATATTATATTGCATTGAGTCACTCTCATTTGGGGTTGTGATCATATCTGAATTATTATTTCTTCTTTTTTTCTTTTAATATGACAAGCATTTTGCCCATTATTGGTTGTTCTGTTTAGGTGTCTATTTTGAAGATCACCTGAAATATAGAAATACCTGAATATTGTTTTCTACTTAGTGAAGGCAAACTGAATGCTTGGGAGAAAAATGTAATTTTATCTTGGAAAGTGGAGCACTATTATACCGCAGATTCTCCTCTTCGATAAGCACTTCCTAAAGAAAATTGTATGGGTGGACTCTAATTGTTCTAGACAACATGGTTCCCAGAAGCATTTTGAGAAATGGAATAATTGAGGAAAACCCAAATATGCATAATATAAATTAGATATGTTCTAGATAATTCAATATCTATAGTTGAGTGCAACAATGGCGATGATATTTCTAAGATGATATTGCTAACAGTGAACAAAAAAAGTCTCTAAAGCTGATATTTGGGATGGGGTATACCTCGCTGTGCTCAAGCTTACTACTGGCTCTGTGCTCAAAGGTTACAGTGCTCGGGTAATTTTTTGAGAACCATATGTGATGCCAGGAAATGAACTCTTGTCACAGGGTTGACATATGTTTATTTTATTTTATTTTTTATAAAATATTTATTTAAGCACCATAATTACAAGCATGATTGTAGTTGGGTTTCAGTCATAAACAGAACACCCCCCTTCACCAGTGCAACAGAGCTAGTGCCTAACTACTATATTATCTCTCGAGTTCCTAAAGCTCCCATGTTTTAAAATTCACAAAATCATTCAAATCTAAGAAATTTATTGTTTGAACTGTCACACATAACTAGCAACACTATATAAAAAGATAAGAGTTTAGAAACTAAAATTTTAAACTGGATTCCACTTTGAATTCAATGTACATATTTAGTATTTATACATTTATTTATTTATTTATTTAGTATTTGGTACATATTTAGTAAGTATCTACTAAGCCCCAGTTCTTTTTGCTCTTTGTAAGTGGCAATTTGTTTACTCCTCATCTCAGCCCTATGATCAATATAACAATATTAGGAAAAGCCAGGAGATTCCAAGAATATTAGAAGATAGGAGGATTAGTTTGGTGTCCACTTTACTGCCATTAGAGTCCCTTGATACTTTTCCAAGCATTATTCTGAGAATCCCTGAGGGTTATAATAATATTTAAATATGAGTAAAATAAAACAAACTGTTCTCTAATGTTGATGGATATTATCTAGTCAGTTGAAGAGAAATAGAACAAAAAAAACACATACAACAACCAGTTTAGTTGGAAGGACACTTGCTTTGTAAGAAGTAAATCTGGGTTTGAATTCTGGCACATCATATGGTTCCCTGTGCACTACCACCAAGAGCCAGAAATGAGTCAAATGGTGGCAAAACAAAACAAAACAAAACAAAATTAAAAACATAAAAAAGGTTGATATGCATTTTCTCCTCCCATCGCCCAAAGCAACAAAGAATATCCACTGATAAATTGCATTTGTACTAAAACTGTGGCTCGCTCTGCATCTTCTACATTGTCAACTCTACTTATCTTGGGATTTGCCATTTTCTATGACTAGATGAATACATTTCTTATAATAACTCTCTCTATGTAAACCTCAAATCACAGTAGTAACTTGTCCAAATGTCTCACTGCTGGAAAATGGGAAAGAAGGATTACTGGTTGCTAAATTCAGAATGCTTATCCAGTGTACCCCATTGCCTCTTCAACACAATATGAAACCACTTTTATAGGACGGCTAAGATATAAAGATGATTTTAAGTTTCAAAATTGCACTATGTGAATAGACACCCTTTCCTGAAAACCTGTATGTTTCTTAGTTTAGATGCTCCATAAATTATATACTTTATTCACTACTGGGCATAAAACCAATTCCTAATACCACATTTACACTCTAAGTGTCTCATATCCAGTACAAAGTATTCTGCATTACTCGCTGGTTTCCATCAGAATAAAAGAAAGAGAATCTGCATTTCAAATCATTGTGTTTGTTGTTATGACAACACACAGCCTGAATCTGTTCTGAGCAACAGTATGCAAAGTTTGGAGCTTGAAAGCATTTTATATATGTGAATCAAGAGGTCTCTGAAAGAGGTGAGTCTTATTCACACACACTGCCATTCCCCGCGATGACACACAAAGATGAAAATGCTTCTTAGTTACTTTAATGCAATGCAAAGAAGCACAAAGAATGCATGGAAGCATATAATTCTTGAAGCTCTCCAGCAGAGACGCTTGGTCTTCCTTCTGCACTCATCCTTATAGTAATATGTCAATTGTCAGGAATGACAGGGCATAGTAAAATCTGACTTCTTCTATAGGAATATATTGAATATCTTTCATCTACACACATACACATCACTAGAAATATGTTTTCATTTGTCTTACATGTGTTTCATTCCATTATCTGGTATTTGTTGGTATAGGTTACTGTTACGTTTGAGGAGAATTTTTAGTTTGTTTCTTTAACTACGTTAAATATTCATCTTACAAATAGAGCCCATGGTTGGTTTATATCCTATTTATAAACACTTAATTGCTCCTAAGATTTTTCCCTACAGTATACAACACTGCAATGAACATCTTCATGAATGACTGCTTAGGCACATAGAGGAGAATTTCTCTAAGGGATTCAGAGTTCCTGATATCTAGTGAGTACATGTTTCAAAATTAGTTAGGTAATAATTAGATGCTAACAAAAAGCTCACCAAGAAAATCATTCAACATATCCTTCTTTCAGGAGTATATGCATGGTTTCATTTTCCTATTCTGTCACCAGTACTTGATATAATTAGATTTTAAGCTTCTTTCACTGAGGCTGTAAAATACAATCTTGCCTCTAGTTGCAGTTCCCAAACTCAAAGATTGAGTTTACCCGATGTATTCTAGCCTAACCAATTCACATTCTGTTCCTGATCGCTTTCTTTTGCTATAGTTTAGTTGTACGTTGTATATATAAACTCTTAATCTGTAGTCCACGTTTTCAACTATTAATCAGAAGTTTATGATTGAAATGAGAAAAATTTATTAATGTTTTATTTTGTAGATATATAGAACTTTGGATTTACTTTTCTTCTCATATATTTAAAGCATTCTTTACTAAATCTATGTATTTGATCAAGCTGGTTTTTTATTTTCGTGTCTGAGGAAAGAATATAGCTGCATTTGTTTCTCATATGGAAAGTTAATTGTTTCAGCTTCACTTGTAAAAGTGGTTAAAGGCTCATATTTTCCTTTCTAGTTTCCCAGAATCAATACGATCATAAATTAAGGTCCTATATATGTTTGTATCTTTCTCTGTGATTCTTATTCTTCATCAATATAGTAATTCATTTTGATATTAAAATAACAATGTTTTCATGATGGTAACATTAGCTCTGGTGACTGGAAGTGTCCTTATCTATTTTTCAAATTCATTTGACTATTATTATTATAATTTTGTTTTTTGAATCACATCTGGGAGTAACCAGGAACTACTTTTGACTCAGTGCTAAGGGTCACTTCCAGCAGTGCTCTTGCATGCAGAGCATTTGCTCCAGCCTTTTGACGTATCTCCTTGGTTACTTGTGTATCTTTGAACATTTTCTCTCTCATGTGAATATTATAATTTGTCTACTTTCATTTTTAATATAAAATGCATTATTGAAACTATTGAGTATTAATTGATGGAAAATGATACTTCTATTATGTGTTAAGTCATCTCATCAAAATAGGGCATATATTTCCACTTCAGGATATATGTTATATTTTAAATGAAATCTTTTTCCTATAAAATTTTTCATTTTTTTGTTTTGGGGGCACACCCAGATTTGCTCAGAAATGACTACTGCCTCTGTGCTTAGGGAATACTCTGGAAAGCATGTGAGACAGCATATGCAGTGCCAGGGATCAAACTGATGTAGGCTAAGTATAAGATAGTTAACTAATCACTATTAATATCTCTCTATAATGTTGTAAGTCTTCTAAGGCTTTTATAAGATCTAGTGTTTAGCTTAAAGACACTAGGAAAATTAAACAAGTAAGAGATTAAGTGCTTAAAAAAGTTGTAAAAACTTAAGAGTTGTAAGAAAAGCTATTAGTCTACCATAAATTTGCTGCTACTGAAAACAGGCTATTTTTGGTTTCATAATTTTTTTATGTCACATAGTGCCCAGGATTTACTTCTGGTTCTGTGCTCAGGGCCTACTCCAGAAAGGCTCAGGGGATTAGTATCAGGCGCTGAGGGCCAATTCAGGTAGGATATATGCAAAGTAAGACCCTATCTTCTATTCTATGACTCTGGCCCCTATTTTTATGACATAAAAAGGCTATTAATATTTGATGTAAATCCTTAAAAACTATTAAAATTTACTTTTTAGTTTTAAATATTATGTATAGGACTATAAATTTCTACTTGGTAAGTCATAATTTTAGCAAAAATATTTGTTTTTCTTTCTGTTTTTTTGTGTTCCATTTTACTATACTGACAAAGAATTCAAATATAATAGTGGATAATTGACATAGAAGGAGGAATCTTTGCCATGGCTATTACTGGAAATGCTTCTATAATTCACTGATGCTTAATATTACTCTTGGCAGTTATTTTGTTATTAAGTATATCCTAATATGCTTTCATTTTGGTTAAATGTTTGCTATTTTTAAATTCATTAATGTCTGTATCAATAACTTATTCAACATTTACTAAATTAGTCATATTAGCATTTCTTCTTAATTAGTTAATGTGTTGAACTACCTTGATAAACTTAAAAATTGTCATACCACCTTTGAATTCCTGAGTAATGTTTCTTATTCAAAATGTTTTAGTACTCTTCTGGATTTAATTTGCTTATGCCTTATTTGGATGCTTTCCATATGTATTTTATAAGCAAGGTGGACCTAAAATAATATATTCTTTTTTCTTTTATTTTTTTCAGCCACACCTGTTTGATGCTCAGGGGTTGCTCCTGGCTAAGCTCTCAGAAATTGAACCCTAGCTTGGGGGGACCATATGGGACTCTGAGGGATCGAACCGCAGTCCTTCCTTGGCTAGCGCTTGCAAGGCAGACACCTTACCTCTAGAGCAACCTCACCAGCCCCAAAATAATATATTCTTGTGCTAGAACTCGCATTAAGTTAATCATCATTCTTTTCCTTTATCTCAATAAATTGAATAAGTATGGGGTTGTTTATTTTTTTAAACTTTGGTACAAGCCACTGTAAAATCTTCAGAACTTGTGTATTCTCTTCACCTGGAATTCTCTCTACTTTTCTTTTTTTTAATTTTTAATTATGAGAACAAAGATGCAAAGAAAGAGGACAAGATAAAGTTACAGTGGAAGGACAATCACCCATAAACAGAATTCACATAAGTCCCCTTGCTGATATCTTAATATTGAACTTTCAGTCAAATCTCTCTGCTTTTCTGATGTAAAAAATTCTTAAAGATATCTAAAGTATAAAGCATTGGAATATTGTTAAAGTGGAGAAACAAATGAGATCCCATTGTCCACTATCAATTTTGTGGCCATGAGTTGTGTTACATGAGAAAACAAAGATCAACAGATTAAAAATAATTTATTTTTAACATTAAAAAATTATCCTTCCAGGACTCATGCAAATATCATCATCTCTATAAACTTTAAATCCATTCCCTGCCATCTTTCACCCTCTTTATAAAAACTTGGTACGCTTTCAATTCATTATTGTTCATGTGTCCCACTACACTGAAAGCACTAGATAAGGTTTTCCCATCCATGAGGACTTTAAATGTTTAGTACACATTTGTCAAATAAATGTTTAGACTAACTTTTTCTTTTTCTTTCTTTCTTTCTTTCTTTCTTTCTTTCTTTCTTTCTTTCTTTCTTTCTTTCTTTCTTTCTTTCTTTCTTTCTTTCTTTCTTTCTTTCTTT
>PVKC010014627.1:0-22027 GCA_004027635.1 Crocidura indochinensis | reverse complement strand
AAATAAAATAATAAACTAAAATAACAAACTAAAATAATAAAATAAATTAAAATAATGAAATAAAATAAAAGTAAATAATAAAATAATAATAAAGAGATAAATAAAATAATATAAAAAATAAAAATGAAATAAAATAAATTAAAATTAAATAAAATATAAAATAATAAACTAAAAAATAAAATAAAATGAAATAAGATAAAAAATAATATAATAATAAAGAAGAAAAAATAATGTAAAATAAAAAATAAAATAAAATAAAATATACAATAATAAACTAAAAAAATAAAATAAAATAATGAAATAAAATAAAAAAGAATATAATAAAGAAGAAAGTATAATATAAAATAAAATAAATGATATAAAATATATAAATAAATAAAATAAAATAAATAAAATGAAATAATTAAACTGTAATTTAATAAAATTAGAAATAAAATTAAAATATAAAAATAAAACAATAAAGTAAAATAAAATAAAAATAACATAAAATATAAGATGAAATAAAAGTAAAATAATAAAGAAAATTAAAAATAAATAAAATAATAAAATAAGTAAATAAAATAAAATGAATTATTGAAATATAATATACTTTGATAATATAAGATTTAGAGAAGCGGAAAATGTTGATACATTTATGTTTTAGGGACCATGTTTCACATGGTTAAAGCAAGCCCTGAGCGTTAACAGTTTTGGACAAAGAGGCAAAAAAAGTAAAAAAAGATTTCTGTAGGTGGAGTGGTGGAGCCTCTAGTTATAGTAGGTAGTTTGCGCCTTGCATGCACAAACTTAAGAGACTCACTGTGCTTTGATCCACTGGAGTCCTATATACCAGGAGCAATTTGTGACTGCGTAGCTCAGAGTAAGCCTTGAGCATCACCTCTGAGGCTCAAAATACACACGTGGGCACACACACACACACACACACACACATACACACACACACACACAAATTTTCCATGGACGGGAACATTGGTGAGAGTGGCATTGCATTAGATTTATATGTGAACACCTATACACCTCGTGGTTTGATCCACAGGCATTCAGTATTGTTCTCCAAGTCATATCTTTGAATTCAGCAAACACTTTAGTCCTTTAGTCATAGTGTTATGAAATATAACCTTGTGCTGTGACTGTTACAGTATTATGTACCTTATTATATATTGTTCATAAGATTGAATGTGTGTTTTTTGGAATATTTATAATCAATGTATATTATTGACAACTAAAAGGTTCATTAACAACACACGAATTGTAGCATTTCTTCAAAGATCTGGATTAAGGAGTCTTCTTTAGTCTATAAAATGTTATCAAAAGCTTCTGAATATTATCTGTTAATACATATAAGTACTAAAAACAATGAACTTATGGCCTTAAAATGTTTGCACAAATGGAATCTATGCCATTTAAAATATTTCATATAATTATATTTATTTTAATAGACTATTAAATATGTTTAACGTCCAATAAACTCTTTAAAAGATAAGAATTAAAAATAGTTCCTTATTCAAAAATTTTGGTCAATAACTGAATAGGCTAAATAAGATTGTTTAAAGACAGTGTCAATATATTATAGTTAAAGATTGACTTTTTTTATACAGACATAAATCTGCAGATAAGGGTTATACACAGATGGCTGACAAATGTTTTCTGCTTTAGTGGAGCAACTGAGCTTTAGCAGATTTTCAAAATAATAAACAACTGGAATTTCCTGAAGAGCAAACCTTTTGATATGCTTGTACTGAAAATCATTATGGATTAAGTTCAGTGCATGCAGGGATTAAGCAAGCAGAGAACTTCTTGGCAAAATGGCTTACTCCAAACTATTAACCTTGTATAAGAAACAATAGAGAATAACAAGAGCAAGAAAACAAAGTTCAAGAATCTTCACATAACATAGTCAATATTTTGTCATCAAAAATACATTGAGATATTTCCCTCACAAAATTTGAGGATTAAATAAATTCAGATAATTATAGAATTTTTTTTCCAATATGTGATTTGATAATGAATGTGCCCTGCATTCGTTTCAGAAAGGATACAAATGTTCTTGATGACCAGGAAGACAAATGTTTCAACCTGCATAATCTACCACAGGGGACTGGCTTTCAAAATGCCAATGGAAAGATACCGATATATGATTTGATACTTAAATGTGTCCTACATTAGTTTCAGAAAGAATTGCAAATGTTCTTGATGACCAAGAAGAAATATTTTTCACCCTGCATAATCTACCACAGGTGACTAGTTTTCAAAATACAAATGAAAAGATACCAGAAAGGACTTTTATTTGAAATGTCTAAGTATACAAGTTATTTATATGTGATTAATTTGCTATATTATCTAAAAGGAAGTAAATTTGAATTTGTGTTAAAACTAGTGACTAGAATTTTAAAAGATGACTTTTATTGATGTAAGGTAATAAAACCAAAGTATGTAATCCAGAGTGGGACTTCATTAATTAACAAATAGAAGATATTACAAGAGATAGGCCAGATTTCTTTGTTTTGTCTAACTACAAATGTGTTTCTCACAGAAATTATTCTACATGGAAAGAAACATTAACACTTAGAGATAAATAAAGGGGTTAAAAATAAAGTAAACAAATTTAATTATTATATTTATAGTCAGCATGATAAAAATAGTTTATCTGATCAATTTTAATACTATTAATAATATGCTCTGTGTTAAATCTTTTGAATAACATGTCAATTTCATTTTATAGTTTTAGTTAGAGTTCACAACAATGTTACCAACCTGTCTTTTCAAATATATCTCTAAAATAATTTACATCTTTGATAACCTGACTTAAATTCTTTATTCGGTCCTTGTCAAAGTCGCCATTCCTTCTCAAGTAAAGCTTTGTTATAGGCAAATAACTAGTTTATTATTTTTATACTCCACTGAGTTTCTACAGTTTAATTTCTATAGCTTTTAGATTTCTGTATACAAAAATATAAAGATAAAAAGAAAATACTGGATCAATAATTATATGAAGTCTAAATTTCTTTAAAATAAAACACATATATTTCACAATTTACTTATTGAACAACTGTTAATGGCAATGTTCAAACTATGAATCCCATATCTAAATTAGACTTATTTCCATCACAAGTAATCCCATTTTTTTGCTTCCATAGAACACGATATAGTAATTATATTACATTTCAAGCTTTAACATGAATCATAATACGATGAATACTTATAGTCCTGAAATAGATAAATCTAGTTTTATCTACATAATCTCCAGAGCTTCTAGATGAGTAAATAGTTTTTACTTATTGTTCCAGTTGAATGTATTCAAATAATTTCTACAGCTTTGTATTCATATTAAGAAATTATTTCTAATTTGAGTGATGAAAAACTCTTTGTATGCATAGATTTATGTAAAGCATATGATTAAACACAATATTCTCTTTGTGTATACACAGCTATACATTTATATTTTTGTTTCTGTAAAAAAAATTTTCGGTGTTAACTGACTCATAAATAGATGTACTTATTGTTGTTGTTGTTGTTGTTGTTTTTTCCAGAAGGGCACCCTTCTACTCTTCAGGGCTTACTCTTAAATCTACATTTAATACTGTTTGCACACATATTCTGAGTTAAAATTATAAATTCAAATTCTGACTTGAATTTAGCTTTACAATTAAATTGATTAAAAACTATAAATGTATTTTGAAAATATTTAATTAGAATAGTCAAAATATTTTAGCAATTTCCTTTCTATTAGCTATTTTTAGGAAGATGCAGTTCTCTCTTATATATATTTGATAAATTTCACAAAGTGAGTAAAAGCTATAGTTTGCCATTTGTCAAATTAGATGTATACTGTCTTAGTGTATTTTTCATATCTATAATTTAATAGGTATTGTCATATAGGTAAATCATTATATTAAATTGACTGCATACATTAATATGAGATATATCAAAGACCACTGTATATATTATATAATACACTTGTAGAACGCATTTTACTGACTTTTTTAGACATTACATATATTCACACTATTTTACATAAATATTTTACCCAAATGCTATAGTTGTCATTATTTCTAGTCTTACAAGTAGGTATTAGGTATGCAAAAATTATTCACTATCTTTAAGTTTTTATAATTTCTTATCATTACTAAATACTAAGCCCTTCACTTTTAATCTTCATATTTGATTAAAGATAAATTATGTAATTTATCATAAAGCTTAATATAATTTTATTTATCAGGGGCAGGATGTATACCACAATGTAATGTGAGTGCTTTGCACGTGGTCGACCCAGGATGGACCTGAATTTGATTCCGGCATCTCATATGTTTCCCCAGATTCTGTAAGGTGCGAATTCTGAGCACAGAGCCAGATGTAACCACTGAGAACTGCTGGGTGGGACCCAAAAATCCAAAAGAAAAAGAATTGTATTAATCAAGTTAAGTCAAAATATAATAAAATGATTTGCTATGCTTTTAGTAAACTAATATGTTCATTCTTTTCAAATACCCACTATTCATAAACTATGGGATATTAATTGCTTATCCATTAAAAAGTGTGCCTTTAAGTGTTGAACAAGTTGCAGTCTTCTAAATATTGCTTAAGAAAGTGTAACTATATATGTATATTTCTATTTTTTAGCTGATTTATAGTTCTTATATGGATAGTAGGAATAAATCTTCCAGATATTTGTATATTGCTTTAAACATGGAGAATTTTGTAGAAAGCAAATTAAGTGATATTGTCAGAATAAACATGAGACAAGTGCTAACTGGCTTAGAAAAATAATTTAATTCACCCTGAAATGAAAAAGCTTAGAAGCAAATGTTGAGGGAGAAATGAATATGTTACAAAATTTTCTATTATTTTTACACAAAATTGAAAATTAAAATTTGTCTCCTTTCAAGATGCAAACTTGTTGGAACTGTAATGTGAATTTTTCTGTACTACAAAAAACTACATTTCACCCAACAGCATTTTCAAGAAGAAAAGAATGAACAAGTATTAAAATTATAAGTCTGATATAGTGTAACTTAGCTGATAAGTCTTATAATACTTTAATATTAAGGTTGATATTTGTATAGAAACATACAAACATACTGTACTGTAGGATAAAATTATACAAGAGAATTGAAAGTTTTGACTCAGTTTACTAGATTTTAAAAGAAATTAATCATTTTTTAAAAATATGAAATATCAGAACTAAGCTTACCTGGTGACTGAAGGACGAGAAACGTGTTACACTGATAGAGGGAAGCCAACACTGAGAATGCTTGGGTGTGGTATTGAAACATTCTATGCATAAAATTCTAGCATCAATGATATGCCTCAGTAAAAGTAAAACTAATTTGTAATATGTACTTAAATTTAAATAAATTGAATATAACTTTAATTCATTCTCTGCACCAAATAATGTAATTATAAGTAAAATTATAAAAATTAAATAACAATTTAGATAATAGAGCAGAGTAATTTCATTGTGAGTAACTTAATATGATGGAATATCTAGATTTAGTTTAAGGCATGTTTTATTTCATGTGATATGATGAAGATATATATTTCATTATAGTATAAAACACTGTATATGAGTGAAAGTGCAATGTAAAAGATTGTACACTTACTTGCTACAGATACAGTTGGAAGAGAATGAAAAAGTCAACATTTTGGTTGTATTGTATGGTAAAAACAAAAAGAAATGCAACAATTGAAAAATGGACAAATGTCATCCAAGGCACTTTAGAACAAAAGAAACCAATTAACCATTCCTTCCAAAGAGATTAAAATAAAATAAACTGGGTGATATGAAGGATTAATTGGAGTATGAACTAATATTTGCATTCATACATGAAATATAAATATGGGGCCTGGGAGATAGCATGGAGGTAAGACGTTTGCCTTTCATGCAATAGGTCATCGGTTCGAATCCCGGTGCCCCATATGGTCCCCCGTGCCTGCCAGGAGCAATTTCTGAGCATGGAGTCAGGAGTAACCCCTGAGCACTGCCGGGTATGACCCAAAAACCAATAAAAAAAAAAGAAATATAAATATGTAAAGCCAATTAATTAGCCTATTCTACATGGCCTATCCAAACCAATGGAGCACATAGGTATGACCAACAATAAGAACCACCAATATCAATGAAATACCCAATACCAATACCAAGAAATACCCAATGAATATAAAATGAATGACTTGTCTAGTTTATATAAATAGATCTTCCAAAGACATCATCCAAAACATGGCTTCTTGTTACAATTATCCTAATCAACTTCAAGTCTGAAGCTCATCTGGATTATTCACTGAAATCATAGGGGGAAATTATAGACATAGATATGTGTCCTACCCTTAGAAATACTAGTTTTATTAGTCTCAAGTGTAACAGAATTTTAAGAACTCCTGAGTGAGTAATGTATTCTACAGACATTGTAGAACCACTGTTTTACTCCCTGAAACAGAACTAGGAATACAGATGCTTATTTGCTGAATCTTTTATCTTAAAAACAAAACAAACAAAAAACACCTAAAAGAAACTCCCAAAGCACACGAAGAACGAAGAGAGATTCCATTGAGTCAATTGCTCTCTACATCTTATAAGATCATATTGTTTCTTAGTTCTTTACTCAGACCATGGACAATCAAATATGGCTAGCTATTATTGTAAACCCTAGAGAGATACATGCATAAAGGGAATCTATAGCCAGTATCAACTTTCTTCTGAAAAGCCACTTGTTAATAGCTCTTAAATTCTAGCATTACAATATTGGTGGAAACTGAAGGTAGACTATATCACTAAAAACTGCTAGAACATATAACATAATATACAATTGAGTTGTAAGTTTCTATACCTGAAACCAATGTTAGGAATCAATGCTTTACAAATAAATAAATAAAAATAAACTACCTTATATAAAACTTAAATAAACATATAAACAAACACTGGGAAAGTTTATAGTTCCCCACAAAGTGCTTCGAAAGTGCCTCATTGCTTAAAAGGTAAGAAAATTTCATACTTAAAAACTCAGAACTCTTACTTACCATAATAAGGCAGGGGAAGGCTAGAGTCAAATAAATCGCAACTTACAAGACTGGAGAAACAGGTAAATACAAAGGTCCCAGTCTACTTAGGCAGATTCTTGGAGAAGAACTTCTAAAGAAAATAGTGCTAGGAAATAAATTGAATTATAGTTATCAAATTGACAAAATTGTACAAGAGATACTTAAAATGACAACTTCTACAGGATCAGTTATATAAGGCTTACTAATAATATTATGGTATTTCTTATCATGCTAAATATCTGGTTACAATAGAAACTTTTGTAGCTAGTTCATCTTTCCAGTAAGTTTTGGGCAAGAGTATTTATTCTAAAAAGAGCCAGAGATCACTATTTTCAATATACTTAATCTAAGGTTTTTAACACTTTCCATTACCTTGAGTCTACTGATAAAATTTTAGCTTCCTACATTCCTTATTACCCCTTTATTGATTTTTTTGTTTTTTTTTTGTTTTGGTTTTTGTTTTTTTTGTTGTTTTTTTTTGTTTTATTTTAACTGCTATGCTAATTGGTTCTATATATAACTTTTTCAAAATGAATAAAAGTATATGTTCCATTGATCTTATTTCACTAATTACTAAGAGTATCTTGCTTCAAAATCTTATTCTAACAACTCACATAGAGATATGTCACATTAAAATTATCTCTATTTATAAATTTTATAATTTATAAAATTATCTCTATTTATAAAAATTATCTCTATTTATATAATTATATATACTATTTATATATCAGTATGGATAAATTTCTCAGACAGAAGGAGATGTTTGTTTGCTCTTTAGGTCTGGGTTTTCCACAGTCAGTGTGTTTAGGAGGTCTGACTATAAGCAGAGCTTTGATATTTCATATGTTTGTGGCTCGCCCCAAACGGCGGCGTTTCTTAGATGGACCAATATTAGGCTCAGAGGTCTGGATGGCCCTTCTTAAAGGAGTACAAGACCTGAGACTGGCACTATTTCTAGGCTTCTGGGGGCCAAGGGCCGGGGCAGGTCTTAGAAGCAAGCCAAAGGACTGCTGGCTTTGGCAAGGGGCCAGGAGAAAGGCCAGGCTAGGAAGGTCCTCCTCCTCAGAGCCCTCTTTAGACCCAGGCAAAGGAATGCCAAGAGGGTCCTTTTCCAGGATGTGGTCAGCCCTACTCCCCAGGGTGGAGAGAACGGGGTGGGGACACTGGCTGGATTTGGGTTCAGAGGCTTCAGTTGTTAACTGAATGACAGGCCTTAGAGTTTGTCCAGAAGAACTCGTTGGCACACGGGTGGCAGTGGCAGTGCTGGCTCTTGGCCTGTAGGCCTGGGTGGGTGTCGTGGCTGCAATCTCCTCTGGACTTGAGTCCTTGGGGGTCTTCTGTTGGCGGGGATGAGCCTTCCCTGTCTGCTCATCACGCAGTGCCTTCAGGTTCTCATCCATAAGCTGGGGGAAGGAGGGAAAGTGGTAGATAAGAGAATGGTGTGTGGTGCTGAGTTATGTGGGGGACTATGTGGCCCAAGTTTTCTAAAAATGTACAACCACAGTTCTTCTGATGCATGCCAGGCTCCTGATGGCCCACAGCCCTTTCACCCCCATGTCCATGTCCCTCCTCTCTAAGGTTCAATGGAGTCCCCTCCCTGAACTAACACTGCAGCTGCATCTAGCTCTTCACCTGTGAGGGGCTGAATCCTTCCACCTCTTCTAATTCATTTGCTAGGTTTGAGATATCCAATTCGTGATCTGAGGAGAGCAGGTGTCCCAGGAACCGATCATCAATGATGGCCTCCACCTGGGCAGAAGGAAATAGGGTAAGGATTACTAATGGGAGAAGAAGGGCAGAGCAAACACACTCCATTCTCAGGTGGCCCAGATGACTATTCACAACATCTGATTATAAAACTTAGGTGTTCACACATGAACACATGTGCCAAAAACATACACAGAAAGATATGTACAATAATCCATGAAACCTAAACCCAAACATGCACTAATGGTCATACAGACACACAGGGGCAATTCTTAAAGCTTAGACACAGAAAACAGTCATTCGATAATCCTGGACCATCTCACCATCCATCACCCTCCCAGCTACCTTGGTAACAAAATCCTTCTGGGAGCACAGCTCATCCAGATAGCTGAGGATATTTGCGTTAGACCAAGGTCTGTCCTCCTCCATTATATCATTCCTGGTCTCTTCAATTGTGTGGTGCTTGAGAAGGTCATCCATTATTTCGATGTACTCTTGCACGGCTTCCTCGGGGATCTCAGAAGGTGCCTGGGTCCTGGAGAGACTCTGATCCTTGTGTTTTGGGGGTAGAGATGCCAGAGCCTGTGTACTGGCATTCCCTGGGACACAGACTAAGGAGAAGGCATGAAGAAGAGGGTAAGGGACCCATATTCCTTCACAAACACATGGCACTGAGGAAGAGTTGGGGGCAAGGTACCTGAAGTCTGTGTCAGGACCCCTGAACCCTTTGCCTGGAGTAGAGTTTAGGACACCCTCAGTGTCAGGAGGGAACAAAGGGTCTGCAGGGCCCCTATCTCCTATTCATGGGAGCTTGTGAGGAACTGACAGGGTAAAGGACAGAGAGACACAGGTGACCAGGAGCAGCTGAGCTCCAGGATTGGGGAAGTTCTGAAGACCAAATGCTCCTGCCAAGGGACAGATGTACAGGGTCCTCTTCATGACCTGTGGCCTTACCCTGTGGGTATAGGGTCCTACCTGATTGCTGACCCACAGCTGGGGGTGGTGCCTAATGAAGCTCAGGCTTTGGAAGGATGTTGGATTGTCGGCCTTGCTCCCCACTGCTGCACTGCAGCTTCGGTGCCTGAATCTGCTCCTCTGTTTCAAACTCCATGAACCTGGAGTGGGGGAGCACAGTACCTCTGAGAGAGTCCTAGCCTGACTCTAACAGAGTCAAGGGCAGGCAAGGGCAATGGAGAAGGGGTCTTGGGGTTCTTGTGGCTCAGCAACCCAGGACTGTTGAGAATGAGGGGTGAAATAAGTTTCTGTGCACCCTGTAACAGACTACATCTGTTGTAGGGAGTTCAGGGCACCTAGGTCAAGGGTGCCATGGCTGGGTCACAGGTTGGGGGTGGGGAATGCCTCGAGCCCCAGGGAGGGAGAAGCTTTTGCAGGGAATGGTCTTTCTAGGTTGCCGGGCCCCTGTGCTCTTGCCCCGGCCCCATACAAAGGTCTCTTTGGAGAAGCCCCAGCAACCCCAGGCTTGATGTCAACCAGGACCTCTCCACCCTGAGCCAGAAGCCACACTCACTTTGCAGCCATGCCATAGTAGATCTCTTGTTCAGACTTGCTTATATGCTGCCATTCCTGCATCGCTTTTCCCAGGCCTTCCTCTACAGTTATAGTGGGCTTCAAGCGACCCAGCGAGCGTAAGACTGGGCTAGAACATGACAGTCAGGGTCAAAATCTGCCCCAACAATGTCTATTTCCACTCCTGTGCTAATAGCCCCTGCAGTACTATTTACCTCCACCTTGGATTTTTTCCCCACAATCCACCCTACTTGTCATGCTAGTGTGTACCCGCAATTGTGAGAGGTGCTTTGAGATACCCCACCACCAACCCAAGCCCTAGACCAAGATGGCCTCTCTGACCAATGTTTGCATTTGCTCAGATATTTTCATAGGAACTTAGAATTGTTCCTTAGTTTCAGAGTCTGGGCATGGATTCTAATGAGGGTAATAAGGTGACCATTTAAGGCATGACTATATCACTATGGGGTCTAAGTCTAGAACTTCTCTGAAGGTATTTCTGAGGACATGAGGATAGTGAGGCTGGACTCACTTTGCTGGCCAGAGCGGACACTATTCTGAATGCCACCATCAACTATAGGGTGTCTCCTATGTGTTAGTCCCTGTGGTCTGGGTTCTGATCAGTCCTGCAGCTGTCCCAAAAACCTTTCCTGGGGTCTCTCCTCTCTCCCCTTCTGTAAAGCTCCCATGAACCTGAGGCTCCAATGGACTCACATGAGAAAGCAGGCGAAGGCTTCGGTGTCTGGAGTCTGAGTAAAATACAATTCAGCCAGTGGCTTGTAGTGCTGCCAGAGCCGGAAGTTTGCATAGACACTCTGGGAACCACTGACCTTTTCACGGGGGGGCCTGCTCTGAACAGGGGCCACACCTCTGTCCCCAGTTACCCACACGGTCTGGGGCCCACCATTGAATGGGAGCACCATGGGTTGCAGCTCGGCAACTGGTGCTGGAGCTTGAGGACCAATGCCCCCCTGGACAGCCTGGGTGACAGTGGAGGCTGTGGTGGGCACCAAGGTCTTCTTTACAGAAGATGCTGAAATAAGGGGTGCAGGATAACCAGGACCTCCAGGCAGAGATCCTGCTGTACCCCAGTTGGGTCTACCCTGCATTTGGAAGGCAGGCTGTTTTGCTGATGGCACAAGCTCTGCCTCGGGTCCAACCTGGAAGATGAACACTCCAGGCTCAGGATTATGGGGTCCATGTCCGGCAGCTCCTATCACCGGGGATATTGTGGGCAAAGGTGACAACAAAAGAGGGCCTCCGGGATTGATGACCAGGGTCATCGGGGGCTGCACCCGATTCGGTTCCTGGGTAGGCAGCTGGACTGGCCCTGGATTAAGGAAGGGCAAGACCCTTAAAGTTGTGCCAGACATCCCCAGGTTCAGGGTCATGTCTGAGACCAGATCAGGAAATGCTGTGGAGACAGAGAAAAGGAGCAATGAGGGTGAAGAATATATATAGAGAGGAATGGACTCTTGTCTGACTATATACCCCTAGACGTCCTTCAGTCTCAGCTACTAAAGAGCATATGCTGGGTAAAGAGAAGTGAACACTGACTCAGCATTTGGTTCTTGACTTCGTGGGATCCTTCACCTCAAGCTCTGTTATTGTTCATTCAGACCCAGAGTGTGAGGGTATCTGCGATAGCTGCACTGAGAGCCTGAACAGCCTTGATCTCTGCCCTACAGACTCATGGGAAATGTGTTACTGTACTGATCATAAAGCTGAGGTTAAGGGCCATAAATATCTACTAACAGTGCCTGAACCATCTCAACAATACAAGATCGGCACCAAATAGGCTTTATGCCACCCTTTTTAAATGTTAGACACACTTCCTTAGTCTTACTGTCCACTTTATGTCACTGGGTCCCTGAGTTTCTTGAGTTTCAACATGATGACATTAGTGTCTAAAAAGATAAAATAATGCTTAAGTCATACTTGCTTGGAAGATTTCGATTGTTCAGTTGCTGATTGATCATTTCAGGTTGTACATAGGTGACACTGAAGACACACTTAACCCCTCACACCAATATGTACAGGCTTACCTCCTAAAGAAATTTCCCAATTCACTAGTTCATGGACCACTTACACTTATTAGCCTTCACAATAAAGAATATTGAGAACAAGGCTCAGAGTGAACTGCTCCTGCAGATGCTCAGAATCAAAATGGTGGGGCCGTGGCACTGGAGGTAAGGTGCCTGCCTTGCCTGCGCTAACCTAGGACGGATCGCGGTTCGGTCCCCCGGTTCCCCATGTGGTCCCCCAAGCCAGGAGCGACCTCTAAGCGCATAGCCAGGAGTAACCCCTGAGTGTCACTGGGTGTGGCCCAACCCCCCCCCCCAAAAAAGAATCAAAATGGTGGAGGCAGTTGATTAGTTGTTTGAATTTAAACTTCAGAATGTTGGGCCAGGGCATCCTGCAGTTGGTTTGGGGGGGGGGGGGTTGGGTAGGAGGCCTGAGTGGCAGAGCATTCCATGTGGCTTGGCTGGAGGGGGGTGTCAGAAAATGGCCAGAGCCATTACTTTCCTTCAAACTATTCAATGGCAGTACAATTAGCATGGTAAATTTTAGCCATATAGATCATTTTCAGATACTCTGTACACAGCTTGGACTTGCTATTCTCTTTAGTGCCTCTTCCATAGGTAAAGGTTTGTAGCCATCAAATCAGTCTACGTCCTCTCTCCTGCTACCCACTTTAAGAGAGACTTCTCTTTCTCAGCAAACTTTATACCACAGTGATATATGATCAGCCAATAACAGTGGCTTAATGATCCCAACAATACACGTTCAGCACCAAATAAGCTTTATGCCACAGATTTTGAACATTAGACACTCTTCCTCAATCTTCCTGTTTCATTTTTTGTCAATGAGTCCCTTATTTTCATGAATTTTAACATGATGACATTAGGGACAAAAAAATTAAAAAAGCCTGAGTCAGAATTTCATGGAAAATTTCCAGAGTTCTTCAGCTGCATGTTCATTTTAGTTTGAAAATGAGTGACACTGAGCACAAACTTAACCCTCACACCCATCTGAACAGGCTTACCTCCTTGAGAAATTATCCCAAATCACTCAGTCACAAGCTGCTGCCACTTATTACCCTTCACAAAGAAAATATTGGGAACAAGACTCAGAGTGAACTGCTCCTGCAGTTGCTCAGAATCAAAATGGCGGAGGCAGTTCATTAGTTGTTTGAATTCAAACTTCAGAATGTTGGGCCAAGGCCATCCTGCAGTTGGTGAGGGGGGCAGGAAGGCCTGGGTGAGAGAATATGCCATGTATATTCGCCGAGCAGGGTATCAGGCAAAGGACCTGAGCCATTACTTTCCTTCAAACTATTCAATGGCAGCACAATTAGCATAGAAACTTTTAGCCACTTAGATCATTCTCTGATACACTACACACAGGTTAGGCTTCCTATTCTCTTTATTGCCTCTCACATAAATAAAGGTTTGTGGCCCTCAAAACAGTCTACATCCTTTCTCCTGCTAAACTACTTCAAAAGAGACTTCTCTTTCTCAGCAAATTTCACACCACAGTGACTCATGATCAGCCAATAATAGTGTCTTAACGTTCCAACAATACACATTCAGCAGCAAATAGGCTTTATACCACTCATTTTAAACATTATACACTCTTTTTCAGAGTTTCTGTCCACTTTAGTTATCAGTTAGTCCCTGAGTTTCATGAATTTCAATATGATGACATTAGGGACAAAAATAAAATAAAATAATCCCTGAGTCAGACTTTCATGGAAGATTTCCAGAGTTTTTTAGCTGCATGTTCATTTTAGGTTGAACATGGATGACACTGAAGACAAACTTAACCCTCATACCCATCTGCACAGTCTTACCTTCTTGAGAAATTATCCCACTTCACTCAGTCACAGACCGCTGTCACTTATTACCCTTCACAAAGAAGAATATTGGGGATAAGATTCAGAGTAAACTGCTCCCACAGTTGTTCAGAATCAAAATGGCGGAGACAGTTCATTAGTTGTTTGAATTCAAACTTCAGAATGTTGGCCAGGGGCATCCTGCAGTTGGTGGGGGAGGGCAGGAAGGCCTGGGGGGGGAGAATATTCCATGGGGCTTGGCCTAGAGGGGTGTCAGGCAAGGGACTGAGCCATTACTTTCCTTCAAACTATTCAATGGCAGCACAACTAGCATAGAAACTTTTAGCCACTTAGATCATTCTCAGATATACTGCACATAGGTTGGACTTGCTATTCTCTTTTCTGCATCTTCCATTAATAATCATTTGTGGTCCTCTAAACAGTCTACATCCTATCTCCTGCTAACCTACTTCAAAAGAGACTTCTCTTTCTCAGCAAACTTCACACCACAGTAACTCATGATCAGTCACTAACACTGACTGGACCATCTCAACAATACATGATCAGCACCAAATAGGCTTTATGTCACCCATGTTAAACATTAGACACTCTTCTCAGTCTTTCTGTCCACTTTGTTGTCACTGAATCCCTGATTTCATGAGTTTTAATATAATGACATTAGGGACTACATAGACAAACAATATCTGAGTCAGACTTTCATGGAAGTTATCCAGAGTTTTGTAGCTGTATGTATATTTTAGGTTGAACATGGGTGACACTGAGGACACACTTAACCTCTCATACCCATCTGTACACACTTACCTCTTTGCAAAGTTATCCCAATTCACTGGGTCAGGGACCACTGCCACTTATTATCCTTCACAATAAATAATATTGGGAACAAGATTCAGAATGATCTGCTCACGGAGTTGCTCTGAATAAAAATGGCAGGGACAGTTGTTTTTTTTTTTTAAATAAATTTCCGAATGTTGGGTCAAGTGCACCCTGCAATTGGTGGCGGGGGTAGGGAGCAGGAAGGCTTGGTTAGAGAACATTCCATAAGGCTTTGCTTCAGGGGGTGTCAGGCAAAGGGCCAGAGCCATTTCTTTCTTTAAACTATTCAATGGCACACAATTGGCATGGCAACTTTTAGCCACTAAGATCATTCTCATATACACTGCAGACAGGTTGGACTTTCTCTTCTCTTTCCTACTCTTCCATAAGTAAAGCTTTGTGACCCTTAAAAACAGTCTACTTCCTCTCTCTGACTAACCTACTTCAAAAGAAAGTTCTCGTTCTCAGCAATCTTCACACCACAGTAACTCATCAACCCATGGAATTTGAAATTCCAAAATATCTGGCATTAGTTGATGCAGAGTTTTTGGTTGCTGTTTGTACATTTATTTCAGGGTTCAGTCCCCCATCTTCAGGTGTTTCCTGGAACTGATACTTACCTAATTTCAGAACGAAACTAGTTTAGTAAAGATTTTTTAATTGATTTTTAAAATAATATATGTTTTAAGTACTAGGATTACAAACATGTTTTTACAGAGGTTTCAGTTATTACAAAAGAACACCCATCACAGTTTAATAAAATGAGAAACAAAATGTCTCTCAGCATAATTTTCTCTGTGGTTTAAAAACCCTGAATTCAGATTTTTTCTATATAAGATTCGTGACAGTGTGTAGGAAACAAATTTCTAAATTTCCAATTTTCAACAAATTAGTAAGTGATCTCCAAAGTTTCAATCTGAAATTATTTGAGATTTGACATTCCTATATAGTGCAACCTTCCCGCCACCAATGTCCCCCTTTACGAAAAGTTTTTATTCTTTCAGGCATTGTCACGTATCCTTAATTTACACATAGCTACCAGATCCAATGTAGTGAGTACTTTTCAGTCTCAGCAAAGTGAGAACTATTTTTTTGTTAGTGTTATGTTTTAATCGAGAAATATCTGTACATAGTTCAGACCTAAGTTTTCCAGGGTTAGAGGTGTTGATGAATGCTCCTCAACTTTCTTTGGTTAAAAGAATGCTTTTAGTCATAGAGAACCACTTTTCTGTTTAGTTTATATATATATATATATATATATATATATATATATATTGGTTTTTGGGCCACACCCAGTGACGCTCAGGGGTTTCTTCTGGCTATGCGCCCAGAAGTCGCTCCTGGCTTGGGGGACCATATGGGAACCAGGGGATCGAACCACGGTCCATCCTAGGCTAGTGCAGGCAAGGCAGGCACCTTACCTCCAGCGCCACCGCCCGGCCCCAGTTGATATATTTCTTAACATATATTATGTACTGAAGCCAATAGGTAATTTATTATGATTATATTTAGGGTTTTTCCTAGACTTAAAATGTGTATATTGCACTGTATTAGTTGACATGTGCAATGATTTATGTATACAAGGAACATGGCATATCTCTTCTTTATGAGGCCAGATCTGAACAGTATAAACTTCTATAATACATTGTCAAGTCATTTCATCCCTGACAACTCAGTAGCAAATGGCAAAGATGGTCTGTCTCACTTAGCACCTGAAAAGAATAGATGTGCATCTGAGTTCAATGATAAAACCAGAAACAAAACATCCTTCAGCATAGTTGCTCCTGGTACTATACTGGATACCAGGGGATTGAACCACTGTCCATCCTAGGCTAGCATGGGCAAGGCAGAAGCCATACCGCTTGTGCCACAGCTCTGACAAAATGCTAGGAGAAATTTCTGAGAACATATCCAGGAGTAACCTCTAAGTGTTACCAGGTGTGGACAAAAAGCAAAAACATATAAAAAATAAAAACAAAAAATTTTCAGATGGCCCATGCAGTTGCGAGTTTGCCTTGCATGTGCCAACCTAGGACGCACCATAGTTCAATCCACTGGAGTCCCATATGGTCTTCCAATTTAGGAGTTATTTCTCAGTGCATATCCAGGAGTAATCCCTGAGTGTCACCAGTGTGGCCCAAAATGCAAAAAAAAAAAAATTTCCAGGGGCCAGAGCATTGGTGCAAGTAGTATTGCATGCAGTTGCAGGAGAAAACCTATGGCAATCTCAGTTCGATCCAAGGGCATCCCATATCATTCTCCAAGACAAGAATGAATTCTGAGCGCATAGTCATGGTTTACACCTGTGTGTCACAGGGAATTTCCCAAAAAGCAAAAGTAATTTTTTTCCAGGTGCAGGAATGCTGATGTAGGCAGTATCGTGTTTGCAATGCAAAAGCTAATTTATGACAGACCATGGTTCAATCCCCCTGGCATCCCATATCTATCTCCAAGCCTAAGCATCACCTGGAATGCCACCCAACATTAGGAAATAAAATTCAATCAGATAATATACAAATTAGTGAAGAGGAACAGAATGACAGCTTTATGCATTGGAGAAAATGCTTTACACAGTAAAACCAAGGCTTAATTTTGTGGTTGTTGCTCGGTGTTCTGATAAAGACTTATTCCACAATATTGCTAGGTTTGATTCAAATAAATAATCCATCAAGACAAAAAATTAAATAGTCATAAAATTATTAAGTTGAGGGGATGAAGAGATAGCACAGTGGCAGGGCATTTTTTTCTATTTATTTTATTTATTTATTTTTAAATGTATTTTTTACTTAAGTAACATTATCATACTTGGGTTACAGTCAAAACAGAACACCCCCTTCACCAGTGTAACATTCCCCCTTCTTAATGTCCCCTCTCCCATCCCGTGCCTACATTCGAGACAGGCATTCTACTACAGTTATTTGTAAATAACAGTAAATTTTTTTTTCTTAAAGGATAAGGGTTAAAGAAAAAAAAAGTAAAGGTATGACAGTGGCAATCACTTTTGTTTCAATAGGCTCAGAAAAATATGGCAAAAATGGAAAACAATTCCTTGGCCTGATTACAAGAAAGCCTCACCACGGAGGTTTATTGGCATAAGACCGACTCTGGGCTCCAGGTATACCAGTATGTCCAATCTGAGTTATTCTCCGTGGTCCTGGTGAAACTTTTTCACACTTTAGCTGTTGTTGGTATCAGGTTTCTATATTTAAAGATTCTGGATTCTATGCATTTCTTTCATCAAAGTCAAGCTGATGTGGAGCATCCTCTAGTTTCAGCACACCATTAGATGCGGAGCCATCTGCCTTGCAAGCATGCGGTTGCTAAGTCATCTGGGTATTGAGAGCACTCTTTGAAGTAAGTCAATGCCAAAGCAGTGGTAGGTCTTCCCTGGTAGAGACTTGGATCCTGGTAGTGTTATAGACAATTGTGGTTGTTTCCATTGATGGTATCCATTGTTCAGGTGTGTGTGGGCGATGCCTATTCTTCTGAGGTCTAAGTCAAATCATTATGCCAATGTTCAGGGTATAAGGCCATATTTCATTACCAAATTTGTGTTCCCATCTCTATTAGATAAGAACTTGTTTGCATTTGTATTATTTTCCCATTTTAATGTGCCTATGCAAAAGAGAAGCAATGCCACAAGATATTGTTGGTGCATCTGGGGGCCGACGAATAAAGTCCAACATTCCCTGTAACTTGGTTAAAGCATGAAATCTATACAGAGATACTCTTCTACCACTATTGCTTATAAAACAGATCTCAAAGGGGAAAATCAAACAAATAACAAATCCAGTGGGCAAAATTGTCACTATATGAGGATATTCGAAAAGAGTTATAGATGTTAAGGGAATTCATCTGAGATATACAAAGGAGATACATGTCCCTTTTGTGTTTTAGAAAGAGTCAAGAGTGAGATGTTGTTTCTGAGACACCTCTTTGGTCTGTGATTTGGACAAGTGAAGAGCACATGGAGTCATGTTGCCTGCTGAAGCTTCTGACTCCCTGGGAGGAGAGGAAAATGGGTAAAGCCTAGGGAAACCAATAAGCTACTCCAAGGGACCCACTTCGCTGACTTGCACTGGCATATGGTTGGGGGAAGCCCTGGAGTTCCAAAGGAAAGAGGTAGAGGTGGTGACCCATACCCCACACCCCTTCCTAGGCTTGTTAAAGAGTCCTTTGGCATGGCAGACGGCTGCAAAATCCCATTCTGTTATAACCTCCCAACTCCCAGGAAGGAAGGAGATCCTTCCAGAGCTGGAAGGCCAGAAGGTCAAACCCCCCACCCCAGACCCTCCCTCTGGAGCCAGGAATGAAATGGGGAAAGCCTAGGGAAACAAATAAGCTCCTCCAAGGGACCCACCTCGCTGGCTTGCCCAGGCACATGGTTGGGGAAGACCTGGAATTCAAGAGGAAGGAGGTAGAGGGGGTTTGGGGTGACCCATGTCCCACATTGGCAGGGCATTTTCTTTGCACACAGCTGAACCTGGATGGAACAGTTTCATTTCCCAGTATCCCACATTTTCCCTTGAACCTAACATAAGCAATTTCTTTATTGTTTGTTTGTTTGTTAGCTTTTTGGGATACATGCATTGACTTTCAGCAGTTATTTTGACTATGTGCCCAGAAATTGCTCCTGTCTTAGGGAACCATTTGAAACACTGGGGGATAGAACTGCCAGGTTAGCCTGAGCAAGACAGATTACTTAGCACTTGCAACACCAATCTGGTCCCAAGCCAGGAGCAATTTCTGAGTGCATAGCCAGGAGTAACCACTGAATTTTACTAGATGGTGGTGAAAGTGCAAAAAAACATTTTTTCTCACTGGTCGTAGTATTTGTGCAATAGAATAGCATTAGAGTTGCACAGGTTTAATATATTTCCATTTATTTATTTATGCTTTGCTAGAATATTCTGCACCTTAAAGGAAATAGTGCCCAGAATACAAGAGCCACCCACTGAGTGGGAGAAACTATTCACTCAATACCCATCAGATAAGGGAATTAATATCCAATATATACAAGGCACTGGCAGAACTTTACAAGAAAAAAGCATCTAACCCCATCAAAAAATGGGGAGAAGAAATGAACAGACACTTTGACAAAAAAGAAATACAAATGGCTAAAAGGCACATGAAAAAAATGCTCCACATCACTAATCATCAGGGAGATGCAAATTGAAGCAACTATGAGGTACCATCTCATGCCACAGAGATTGGCATACATCAGGAAAGATGAGAACAAGCAGTGCTGGTGGGGATGTGAAGAGAAAGAAACTCTTATTCACTGCTGGTGGGAATGCCGTCTGGTCCAAACTTTGTGGAAAGTGATATGGAGATTTCTCCAAAAGCTGGAAGTTGAGCTTCCATACAATCCAGCTATACCACTCCTAGAGATATATCCTAGGAACACAAGAATACAATACAAAAATTTCTTTCTCACACCTATATTCATAGCAGCGTTATTTACAATAGCCAGACTCTGGAAACAGCCTAGATGCCCTTCAATTTTTCTATACATGGATGTATATGAAATCTATTATGCTGAGTGAAATAAGTCAGAGGGAGACAGATAAACACAGAATGGTCTCCCTCATCTATAGGTATTGAGAAAAATGAAAAATATTTGTGTAATGATTCTCAGAGACAAAATAGAGGAGGACTGGAGGGTCCAGCTCCCAACATAAAGGTCACCACCACAGGGATCATTTAGTACAGTCACAGAAATAATTACACTGAGAACTATCATAACAAAATCTGACTGAATGAGGGAAGTAGAAAGCCTGTCTAGAGTACAGGCTGGTGTGGGATGGGGAGGAAGGATACTTGGGATATTGGTCACAGGAATGTTGCACTGGGGAAAGATTATATAGATTAAAAAAGAAAAGAAAAGAAAAGAAGAGAAAAGAAAAGAAAAGGCCTCCCAATTCTTAGTACAGGCTGTGTTCTTTACACTGACTGCTTAGAAAGAGGAGGTACAGTAAATGCACCCCATATACACCTCAACATAGGCCCTAAGCCTGGTCTGTATTGTGAATTGGGGGACAAAAAAATAGAGCTGCACGGTCATACCTATGACAGATTGTGTTCGATTCATTGGCAAACCATAACGTTCCCTAAGCCAGGAGTGATTTCTGAGCACATTGCCAGGAGTTACTCTTGAGCAAAACTGGCTGTAGCACCCAGCAAAATATAAAATAAAATTAAAAAAATTCAGTCTGATAATATAAAAATTAGAGAAGTGGAACAGGATGATAGCTTTATGTGTTAGAGAACATGCTTCACATAATAAAAACCCATGTTTAATTTCTTGGTTGGAGCTCTGTGTTCTGATAAAGTATTACTCCCGAATATTGCTAGGTTTGACTCACATCAACACCCATCAAGACAAAAATTAAATAGTCTTAAAAATATCAAATTGAGGGCCTGGAGAGTTAGTATAGCAGCAGGGCATTTTCCTTGCACACAGCCTGAACAGAATGGATTTGGTTTCAATTACTGGCAACTCAGCATACTGGCCAGGAGCATTTTTTTTTCTTTTTAATTTTCTTGGTTTGGGCACAGGTGACATTAAGGGTTTTATTCCTGGCTATGCATTCAGAAATCTCTCCTGGCTTGGGGACCCATATGGGATACCAGGGTATCCATCCTAGGCCAGCACAGGCAAGGCAGACTCCTTACAGGTTGCACAAGAGCTCCAGTCAGGAGCATTTTCTCATTGCATAGCCAGGAATAACCCCTGAGTGCTACCAGGTGTGTTAACAGAAAAGAAAAAAAAGTTTTCAGCATCTGGAGTGGTGGGGCATGCAGTAGGGAGTTTGCCTTGCATGTGCAAACCTAGGACGCATCATAGTTCAATTCCCTGGAGTCCCATATGGTCTTCCAAACCAGGAGTGGTTTCTGAGAGCATAGCCAGGAATAAAGCCTGAGTGTCACCTGTGTGGCCCAAAACAAACAAAAAAAAAATGAAATTTTTTTCCAGGGCCCTGAGCATTGGTGCAAGTGATATTGCATATAGTTGCACGTGAAAACCTATGACAGGAGGAATTTCTGAGCGCATAGCCATGGTTTGCCCCTGAGCCCCATTGGGAATGG
>PVKC010014626.1:0-22013 GCA_004027635.1 Crocidura indochinensis | reverse complement strand
AGCAAACAGTCACATGAAAACTTAGTGGAAATAAAAATGATCAGACCTAAATACCAAAGCCAAAGTCAACAACAACAGAATCAAAATTCCCAATCTACAACAAGTTATATAGTTATATACAAAAGGGACCTGTTACACTAGCAGTCCAGGCAGGAAAGACGGGACGTGGGGGATGCATGCCAAGAACAGGGTAGGAGGGAGGACAACAGTGGTGGTGGGAATGGCCCTAATTCACAGTCACTATGTACCTTAAATGTAACTGTGAATGAGTTGTAATTTAATTGGTCACAATAAAAATTAAAAAAATAATTTCTATTTTATATAGTATATTCATATAAAATATTTATTTATATATAAATGTGCAATGTATTTTATATTTCTTTGTAAATATATAAAATAGCCTATTTTATATTAAGTAATTTAAGATACAAAATGCCAAAAATGATGTGAATTTATCCAAGTCAGAGAACAATGAATACACAAAAATCAATTTTATATGCATATTGATTGAATATATTAATTTATCGAATATATAACAAAATATAAACTGTAAATCACAAAATAATATTTACTTACAAAGAACCATTAAAAATTAATATATGGTATAGTATAGCATCAATATTATATTTATTCATGAAAATATGCCTTTAGGTAAAAAGAAATTTTAAAGACTAAAAACATTTTCAGAAAATATACACTTCTCTGAAAAAGGCTTATTTGAGTATATATCATGAAGTAAATGGTTATATATTAATCATGTTAATCAAAGAGTTAAATGACATAACATTTTATATTTAAAATATGGTGAAAAGTTTGAAAAGTGCTTCGCAGAAGTTCGACAAATAGTTAATATGAGCATCAAACAGTGCCAAACAGTATCAGCCACCACAGTAATTTGAATTTAAACCAAAATACATATCAGCAAAAACCATCAATTGGAATTAATAAAAGAACCAGTCACATAAAATGCTGATAAGAGTGAGACCTTCACATACCATTAAAGCACAAAATGTTGCCCATAATAAAAAAAAAAAAAAAAGTTGAAGGAAGTTCTTATTAAAACCAAGACTTAACCATCTCTCTGACCTAGCAATTATATTCTCTGGTACAGACTCAAAAGCTGGGGCCTGAGAGACAGCATGGAGGTAAGGTGTTTGCCTTGAATGCAGAAGGTTAGTGGTTCGAATACATACGGTCCCCTGAGCCTGTAAGGGGCGATTTCTGAGCAGATAGCCAGGAGTAATCCCTGAGTACTGCCGGGTGTGACCCAAAAACCAAAAAAAAGAAATGATTTATATTCCCAAAATGACTTCCTTAAGAAGATTCAAGTACCAGAGCAAGAGGATGGGGCTAAGGTTTTATCTGGCATCCCATATGGTCCCCACCATTCAGAGTCACGAGTGCAAAGTCACAAGTAATTACTGAGCGCAGCTGTGTGTGTGCCAAAAACAAATAGGAATAACAAAAAAAATTTCAAATTATCTTTACTCTTAATGGTCCAAACCTTAATATAGCCTAGAGACCATGAAAATATTTTAAAATTTCTAAACTCTAGTAATACAATTGGTCATGTTACTGAGAAATAAAAATAAACTAATGATATACACAGTAACATAGACTGCACTTCTTTTCTTTTTTTAATTTTATTGAGATCATGGTGAATTACAAGTCTTTCAAAGTTGTATTTCAGGCATAAAGTGACAGTGAATCAGGACCATTCCCCCACCACAGTCCCCAGCATGCATCCCATACCTCCACTCCTAGCCCCCTGGACTACGAATATAGCAGGTCCATTTTGTGTTTAGCTTATTATAGTTTGGGTCTCTTGACTCACAACCATTGACTCACTACCCCCCCCCCTTTTTTTTACTCAATGCTCCTGAAATCACTTGGCCCCTGATTCCCATGCACTTACATTTTCTTTTTTCAATTTGTAGAAGGATATAGAAATATGATGCTGGATAAATAATTCAAGTTCTAAGGTTGTATGAAAAAGGTATGAGTAACTACCTAGAAGATATATAAAGATATAATATATTATAAATAATACATAAAAAGATATATATAAACTGCACTTTTTTTAGGAAAATAGTATATCTAGAGTCCATGTGCACTGCTAAACTACACTTAGATAAATTTCTTCCACAGCCAATATTAATTGTGTAAAAAATGTGAAGATTGGAGGCCAAGAGAGATACCATGGAGGTAGAGAGTTTGCCTTGCATGCAGAAGGATGGTGGTTCGAATCCCGGCATCTCATGTGGTTCCCCCAAGCCTGCCAGGAGCAATTTCTGGGCATAGTCAGGAGTAACCCCTGAGAACTGCCAGGTATGACCCAAATACCAAAAAAAAAAAAAAAAAAAAAAAAAAAAAAAAAAAAAAAATCTAAAGATTGGTCCTATCTTGAGAAATAGGGAAATTTTGAGGTGACTGTAAATTTTAGTTTCTTGTTAAGTTTGAATTTTATGAGGTCAAATATTTGCCCAATTTCACTAAAATTTGTATTAATATTGTTATTTTTATTTTATATATTTTAATCAGTTGGGTTTGTGAAAGATCATAACAAATATTGAATTTAACCTAATATAATAACTCAAATATCTCAAAAATAATTCGAGTCTGAAATTCAGCTCTATACAAACACAAAAATACAGATCTACAATGGGTTGATGGATACATGATAAACAGACAAAGCAAGCTTATAGTAAACTGTGCAATGTAAAATCCAGATGATAGACATATCTCCACTGTAGCACTTTAATTATTTCAACAGTAAAAACTGATCACCAGAAGCATACGAGCCAGCATTAATACCTGAAAAGACCAGAGACATCAGTTTTCCCAATCTTTATTTTCAGCAGGGAAATAATAAAACATTTAAGTGCTTGTTCATCTCCAATTAGTAGTAAATTCAGCCCAAGTCTAAAATTATTATTTTTCACTAAATACCACAAAACTATAAAAGAGAGGGGCTGGACTATAATACTGAAATAAGGCTCTTGCCTTGCATGTGGCTGAACCAAGGTTGACTCCCCGCACTACATATGGCCCCCAAGTCTGCCAGGAGTGATCTCTGAGTACAGAGTCAGGAATAAATCCTGAGTATGGCCAGGTAAAATAAATAAATAAATACTATAAAAGATGTAAAAATTAATTTTAAAAATTGCAGCCTACATCTGCAGCAACAGTATAACATGGAAGATAGTTGCCTTGCCCAAGGCCAGGTTTAATCTTGACTCCTCATATGTTTACCAAAATCCTTCAAGGAGTGATCCCTGGGCATGAAGCCTACAGTAAGTTGTGAGCACCACCAGTTGTGGCTGGAAAAAAAAAAAAAGGAAGAAAGAAAAGAAGGGAAGGGGAGAGGAGGGGAGGGGAAGGGGAGAAAGGTGAGAGGGAGGGAGGGGGAGGAGGACTTTGATTTTACCAACTACAATTTTGCCAACCACATTACATTTCAAGAACATGACTCCCAAGGCTGTTGAGAGATTAATGTATTTACAAAGTGCTAATGGAATGCAAAATTGAAAATGCTCAGCCTCAAAACTCCTCTAAGTTTGAGAAGGATACAGAATAGAGAATGCCTAAACTAATGCTAAAGGATAAGTAAGAATCTGCTGAAAAATAAAGTATTACTTTTAATATATTGTTTTAAAATCAAATATCCCTATCTGAAATATACTGCCTACCAGTAAACTTCAAACTTGCTCTTTCTTCAGAGTCAAACCCAAGATCCTTCTCCACCTTAAGTCTTCCATCTCTCCTACAAATATATATTCACTGGAAATTCGTATGCAAATACATACTGAAAGTCATACAAGAAAAAAAGGTGGATCCAGGACTTAAATTCATTTAGAAAATAGTCTGACAATAGTACTTAGTAATTTTATTTATTAATTGATAACTTACTAGAATTTGAAGTTCTATAAGAAAAGGAGTGATTTTTCTAGCTTTCCCCACGTATGGTATTACAATGCCTAGGTATGGGACTAAGGCTTCCTATCATTAACAAGACATTAAAGTATAGTTTTCATCTTCTCTTCATCAAGTCTTTAGAAATCCTGTCAGTTTAAGTCCATCCACATAAAAGTGGTCAGAGAGATAAATAGGCTAAGGCTAGTCTAGCCTTGACAAAACAAACAATGTACAATATAAGGCCATCCGGAAACAGTTGTCAAGTTGTACTCTAAATTTAATGGAAGACCAAAGAATGCAACAACTCTCAAAAACCAGAATAATATCCAAATGTCCAAATCTCCAAGGCCAGTTATCCCTAAAATATTTGCTGTCAGTTATGCTACTCTGGGCACTCTTCAGAACACCCAGAAGCTACTCACAAGTCCTTTCACCAGTCCATAGTCCCAGTATAAATCCTGGATGATTTAATTAAAGTTAAGTGTCTGCCTACTATCAGAAACCTGTTCTTCCCTCTCACAACTAAGTGTCCTTTAAAGAGTGGTTCGCTATTTATGAACAACTATTTTAAAATTTTTTTCAAAGCAGGATATTCTGGTCTGAAATTATTTCCTTTTTTGGTACCTACACACAATTATTTTGGGGGCTCCAATACTCCCAAAGTGCAGAGACAAACACAATCTTGGATAGTGAAGTGCCTTAATCAGTTATCAAAAGAATTGTTTCTGAAAGGAACTAAGGGATATGTACAGCATCAGAGCAATGTGAAACATGCCATTCTAGAGGATAAAAGTGGCAGTTTATTAAAATGTCTTTAGGGACTATAGACAAACAATAAATGTCACTGGAAAGAGTCAGGCAAGCCATGTTAAGCCCTATAATGTCAACTATGGAGCTTCTGTGTTAAAATTAAGAAAAGACATGTAATGAATTACTTGACATGCAAACAGATTTTTGAGGACTTAGTAAGAATCACGATTCCAATATACTTAAACACTCAAAGCTAAATATGCAGAATGTTTTTCAGAGTTACCACAAACATGAGGAATGATGCTATTTTCATATCTTAATTTCAGGGAAACTACAGTGATGATTTGAGATAGCAGCAAATTAAGTTCTTACAAAATCTGTAAAAAGATGCAGCAATCATAGCTCTGGTCTGTCTGAAGCCACATTTAATACTTACTAATTTTGAAATCTTGGAAATATTATTTATCTTTAAATCCTTAGTTTTCTTATCTATAAAGTACTGTTGTGAAAAAATTTCCTAGTACATACCAAGCACAATTATATTGTAACTATTACTATTATTGAAGAAGGAAGACCACAAAAAATATTAGGTTTTTAAACCACCATTTTCTACAATCAATACAGCATGTGTACATATCTGAGTTGTCTGATGATTGGTTTTCATAATGATACATTTAAGTAAATAATGCCCTGGGATGTAGAGATAGGGATAAGGGGGATAAATGGAGAATAAAAGGAAATGATAAAATAATTCAAAGTAAAGCAGAGGTTTACATACTGAAAAATAAATTTCTAAAATAGTAAATAAGTAAAGCATTATAAATTTATTATACATATGTATTGTCATGATTTATTTTAATCTTTTCTTTGAGGGGGGAAGTTTTGGACCACACCTGGCAGTGCTCAGGGGTTACTCCTGACTCTGCGCTCAGAAGTCACACTTGGCTCAGGGGACCATAGGAGATGCAGGGGATCAAATCTGTATCGGCCACTTGCAAGACAAATGCCCGACCACTGTGCTATCATTCTGGCCCTATTTTAATCCTTTAATCCACTTTGGTTAAGATCAATGTCTTGAGTTCCTTCAAAATGAAAATGTTTAAATATTGTCCCTAATTTCTCAAAGTCTAAATTTATATGGAGACAAGGCCTTTAACATGAAATTAAAGTAAAAATGAAGTTATATGGGAAGAGTCTAAATCAGAACGACCAGGTAATATAAAAAAAGAAAATTAGGACAGTTGCCATGTTCTCACCGGCCAGCTCCACAGACTCTTTCTTCCCTCAAGATATGTAAACCAAACCAGGAAAAACCTTGAGTACACTCGCTATGCTGCATTTTCTTTAAATAAAGTAAAATAATGTAAAAAAAAATAAAAAAAAGGAAGAGAGAGAAAAGAATCACACATAAGAATGATAGTGTAAAGACAAAAGGAAGAAACACCTACATGCCAAAGAGAATAGTTTAGAAGAAATAAACTCTCCAACAGCCACCAGAATGGTGAGAAAATTAATTTCTGTTATTTAGGTCATACAGCCTCTACTATCTGTTACAACAACTCTAGCAACTAATAGGCCAGTCGAACTCAAGAGACTCAAGTTAATAGAAGGGATAATTGCTAGGAAAAAATCAGGAGTCTGAAATCTAGTCCCACAATATAGCAACATAAAAACTGAATACTCTAGATTGTAAATATTTTTGTATCTAAGCTTCTAAACTTTGAAAACCAGATAATCTTCAAAATTTATCATAAAAATTCAGAATTTAAGTGTTAAGATTCCTTTCTAAAATACAGCAAGTTTAGTAATTAAGATCAAAATTAACAAGCTAAATATAGACACTTATTCTTATAAATTAAATATTCACTATATATGCATATATGTACACATAAATATGCACATATATAATGTATTTTATTAAAAGATGATACCTCCCAATATCTAAATTTTTGCAAATAGAGCATGCATAGATTTTCAGAGAGTATTTCACATATTTTAAATAGTAACAAACAAAAGAATTATCATGAAACAATATAGCTACTAATATATAAATCATCTTGAAAATAACAGTATTCTTGTACGCTTATAAACAAATTTCTACATTTTACCATTTTACTCTAATTCTTTGACTACAATATTTACAATGTCTCCTAAAGTATTTGCTGACAATAAAATGCATTTTAATTTGCTGCAATATTGATTTGCATGAATTATTAAGTCGTTTTACCAGAAAGTAATCCAAGTTTTTTCCCCAATGATATGTGGTTTTTAAATTGCTTTTATATCAATTCATTACTTAGTGAAATTTACTGTGAATGTGGTAGTGTTCTACACAGTAAATCTAACAATGTAAGCATAAGCTGTATTACATACATACATTTGTGCATGTATACATAAAGGAAGCATGCTAGAATAACATTTTATATTTTCAACACTTCACTTATATTTATTGCAACTAATGAAAGTCTGTGAAAAATGTATCACATTAAAATAAAAAGGCAGAGATGCAATTTATATTTTATTTCTCCAATTATATCTACATGACATTTGAACATGTAATCAATATTTAAATTATTAAGACATTTGGTGTGTACACTATATATCTCAACAGTATGCATATGAATAGAACATTTTCAAGTACTCAATAGTCATATGGCACCAATAACACAATTCTCCTGTTGAAAGCATCTTCCAAATATCAACTTGTGGTGCCAGAGAGATAGCATGGAAGTAAGACATTTGCCTTGCATGCAAAAGGTCGGTGGTTCGAATCCCAGCACCCCATATTGTCCCCTGAACCTGCTAGGAGAAATTTCTGAGTATAGAACCAGGAGTAACCCCTGAGCATTGCCAGATGTGACACCAAAACAAAACAAACAAAAATATCAAAAAAAAAAAATATATCAACTCTCACTTTTCTACCTTAGTCAAACTGTATTTTTACTGAAGTTCACTACATGTATATATTTATACATGCGTATATTATAGTTCAGATATAATACATTTATATTTTTAATAGATATTAAAATTGTATTCTTCAAGTGAGGCTCACTATAACCTAATTTATTTCTATCGAAGATATGATACATTTCATTGTACACCTTTCACCATATGTTACATATTAAATATCTGTCATACCTACAGTACTATAAATTCCAAGGGAAGAACTTTGTCTTACTACCTTAGTACCTTACATATAAATGGTAGGTATTTAATAAATATTTGGAGGATAAGGATTGTGAAGGGTTATGACAAAGAAGAGTCAAAGAGATAGTACAGCAATAAGGCTTTCATGTACTATGGTCAACCAGGATTGGATCCATGGCATGTCATGTGGTCTCTCCACCCAAGCCCACCAGAGGTGATTCCTGAGTGCAGGGTCAAAAATAATTCCTGAGCACTGTAGGATATAGTCCAAAAACAAAAATTTAGGAAAAAAATAAGAGGAGTCTGAGAAATGATGCAAAGGTTGGGATGCTTATCTTATGCAACTTACCCTGGTTAAATCCCCAACTGCATATGGTCTGCTCTCCAGAATAATGAGCACTGCTGTGGCAATTCTGGAGGTCTCTGAACATTCCCAAGGTGGCCCAGGTAATCCCCAGCACCACAGGACACAAGCAGCATCATATCTTCAAGCCCCTGCATTGAACTACCACCTGGTTGCCTGAGTCACTTGGAGGAATCTCTAGGCCTCCTTTGCACAAATTGGGAGACTCTTCCCCCAAAAGAGAATCTACATATATTATATATGTATATATACATTATATTATATATAAACAGATAAACATCTGTATATACATATATGTATACATATATACATTAGATATATTAGATATATATTATATATATATCTAATAGACTGTTATTCAATGAGAAGAAAATAGCAAGAAAAGTAATCATAAATATAAGAACAGATCCTTTCCAGTTCATAAGCATGATGATCGAGTTTTCACACACCTGTGTAATATGTGCCTTCCTTCAACCTTGTTACGACGTTGGCACATCACCCTTCTGACGTGAAAAAATAAGTAAATAAAAATATATAAATATAAGAACTACATAAACTGCAATTTAAATCTACAAATTAAATATATTAAGATATCTACTAATAAAAAATATGAAATGCTAATTAATTCAATACAATTATGTATTTCAGTAACATATTAAATGCTAATATCTAACCATATTCTATAGATTGTCAAAAGATCTCTTTAAGAATAAATTATACAGGGGCCGGAGAGAGAGCACAGCAGTAAGGCATTATCCTTGCATGGGGCCGACTAGGGACAAACCCAGTTCGATTCTTTGCATCCCATATGGTTCCCCAAGCTTGCCAAGAACAATTTCTGAGCAGAGAGTCAGGAATTACCCCTGAGCATCATTGGGTGTGACCCAAAAACCAATCAAGAAATAAATAAATAAACCTTAAAAAAGAGAATAAATTATATTCAATAGATTCCATGAGCACAAAACCAAAAGAAAGCACAAATCACCACTGGTGTGGTCTCAAACCCCTGGCCACATAATAGATTACTTTATTTACCTTGAAATTAAAGCTAATGATAAAGTCCATAAAAGTAAGATATCAATTATAATTTTATTCCCATAAACCAATTCCCCTTCATTTCTTTACAAATACAAAAATACATCAAGACCAGAGTTAAAATACACAATCCAATATCATAGCAACATGAAATCCCAACCACTCTTACTAAAACTGACAGAATCCTCTGTTGTAAATGTCTATATCCCATATTTTCTTAGCAGGTCATCTTCAATTTAATTCAAAGTTTGGCACATAATTTTTCAATGTAATTGGGTTTTGCTGTCATACTGAATATTATTAGTTTACTTTCAGAGTGCAGCTCACTAATCAGGTTAAACATTATTTCTGAATTTAAAAATCTCAGTATTATTAATGAATAAAAATCAGAAATCTGACTAAATTCATTTTGTTCATCATACTTTGTATTTCAAAAAATAAGCACTTTTTTTTTTTTTTTTTGGTTTTTGGGCCACACCCAGCAGTGCTCAGGGAGTTACTCCTGGCTGTCTGCTCAGAAATAGCTCCTGGCAGGCACGGGGGACCATATGGGACACCGGGATTCGAACCAATCACCTTTGGTCCTGGATCGGCTGCTTGCAAGGCAAACACCGCTGTGCTATCTCTCCAGGCCCTTTTATAGAGAAAAATGCTTCTTCACAGTCAATTAATCTGATCCTAACATTGTAGAAAGTCAAACATTTTAAATTAAATGTGTTTTAGCCTAAAATCCAGATTAGAAAGTATTAATAGTCAAAACAAGTCCACAACCATTCAGGAAATTTTGCTGAACTGTGACCAAAATAGTCAGGCAGTGGTAATAATAAAACTAAGTAAGCAAAAATTTCACTTCAATCTAAATTCAGTATACAGGCAATGTGAAAGACTGCACAGAAAATTCCAACCAACTAATTTCCAGGGCTGCATTCCACCAGGTGGATAAATAAAAAAAGCATGTGAACAGGTGAACACCTAAGGAAAAAAGTAAAATTTACATCTTAACATAATTTTTATTGGAACAGATATGCCAAAAACCTGCAATGTTAAAGTCACACTGATCAAAATGAATCATTAAATCGCAACTCTAACCTCAAACATAACTGCTCCACTAATAGTCTTTCAATTTTTCAAGACAGTCAGACCTAGTGAGGCTCTATGCTAACAGATCACTCCTAGTGGAACTAGGGGGATCATATGGGTGCCAAGGATCCAACTTAGGCCAGCTTTGAGCAGGGCAAACAACTTAATACTATTGATCTTTCCAGTTTTTCACAGTAGTAAATCAAATACTATTTGATTTTCAGAAAAAAAAAAGAGTCCCTTTATAAAATATTATAAAAACTGCACCAAAAAATATAAAAATAAATATTTTATTTAAAAAATAAAATATTAAAGTGGTAATTATCATCAGACACTATATATTGTACAAATTGAGTTCAAACAGTATGTACATGCTCAGTAGTGCTGGGAACTAGACAGGTAAGGTGAAAGACAATAAAATTTTAATAAAATTTCTTAACAGACTATTTAATGACAGACAGCACATTAACAACCTCTCAAGTAAAAATGAACTACAAGTCTGTTTTTTAATGAAAGTTTAAAGCCTGCTGTAACATCACTGGTAAATATTCAATTAAGAAATTGAAATCATTGCAGCAAATTGTTATATTACATAAGTTTTTATATTGTAAGATTAAAATCTTATGTTCCTGGTCTTTTGCTAGTTCAACTCAAGAGAATTCTAGCCTGTCCTCCTCTCTTATTTATTCCTCCTTGGAAATGAATTTCTATTTTAAAATAAAGATTATTTTCAAGTTTTAAAGACCAGACATAGGGGCCAGAGAGATAGCATGGAGGTAGGGTGTTTGCCTTTCATGCAGAAGGATGGTGGTTCGAACCCTGGCATCCCATATGGTTCCCTGAGCCTGCCTCTGAGCGTACAGCCAGGAGTAACCCCTGAGCACTGCCAGATGTGACCCAAAATAAAACAAAGCAAAACCAAAAAGACCAAACATAGAAATTTTACAGAGCTAGGACTGCTGTTGAAACTTTTCAAACAAGTTCTAAGATTAGAAATACAAGATTTACCACCCTAAAAAAAATGAAAGGAAAATACAAATAATTTTAAAATATTACAATAAAAATATGTATACTCAAGCCACAAAAACACCAAAGAAATAGAATAATCTAAGATATATATTACAATAAAGGTATATAAAGACATATACGTATATACCTTTATTGTGCATATAATGTGACAGTTGAAGTAATAGAATCTAAGACATATGAAAATGTTTGCTTACCATTTTTATTCCATCAACCTAAAGACGTGCCCAAATTAATTATGAACTTGTAAGTGTTAATATACAAATACAGCCTCAGAGTATATCATCTGTGTTGCAAATAGATACTACTTTGAACCAAAAGTCATTACTCATTTAAGTGAAATAATAAGTGAAATAATGACAAATAATGCTTCTATATACATGAGGCGCCTCAATTAGTGAAATTTTTAGAGACAGTAAGATGATGGTTATTAGCAAGGATTCCAAGGATCTGAGAAAAAAAACTGGAAAGGGAATTATTGTTAAAGTGTACATCTTCCAATATGTAGGATAAAATTCTTATGGGAATATATAGTGCCGATGACTGCAAAACAATGTTGATATACTTAGTGCTACTAACTGCCATTTTAAAAATGATTGGACTGTATAATCTGTGTATTTTACCATTGTTTTTTAAAAGACGAGAAGTGTGAACAAGTGTACGGATGCTAAAATAAACAGCAATAATAACTCTTTTGAGAGGGAGGATTTTTAACTTTTAAACCACATATGCAAACAATTTAATTAACCAATTAATTAACTGTACCTTTACTCTGGGAATAGGCAGTGTGAGGCAGTTATTTTTCTCTGAAAACTAAAAACCTGAATCCCAAAGCAGAGACAATGTATAACAATGACGCTAAAATAAAATGAAGAGAACGTTGGGGTAAAAGTTGAAGGATGTAGCTCTTGTCTCCTCCTCTCTGCTAAGCCGATCTACGGACCGGGACCACCACCAGTAAGATGGTCTCACTCGACCCATGTGGGACCAATCGAGCTGTGTAATTGGGGACCCCAGAAACATAAAGACCACCACCGCGGCCATGCTTCTGCCTCTTCTCTCCTCCTCTCTGCTAAGCCGATCTACGGACCGTAACCTCTCCAGGCCCCTACCCAAAAAGCGCTCTGCGGCCGCGCCTACTTTGAAACCCCTGAATTCCATACCAGCAAGGGGACTTAGGTGAATTCTGTTTATGAGTGATCATCCTCCCAATGTAACTTTACCTTGTCCTCTCTCTTTGCATCTTTGTTCTCATAATTAAAAATTAAAATAAAAAAAAAAAGTTGAAGGATGTAGATGTTAAACTTAAGACTATGGAAATTGTGGAGGATCTTAGCCTGGTTCTTTTCTTGCCTTCAATACTTCAGTGATAGGTTATTCACCAGATCTGAAGATGCCAAAACTTTTTTTTCAATAGTAGATATTAAAAGGACCAGAATGTCCTGGACAAACAATATTTGTATCTGAGGAATATGTGACCAAAACAAACTACATCAAGGCATAAAAGTTCATTAGCCAACACAAAGCTCTAGATTCTGTACATAGTCATAGCACCAAAGTGAAGATTTGTTCTACTCTCAAGAGATTCTGAGGTTCTAAAGCAATCCGATAAGTAAACAAATAACTGAAGGGAGTAAGTGCTAAATTTGAGGCAAATACAAAATGTTGTGGAGAACTTAAAAAAGATAAAGAGTTTATAGAGGGAATACAGGGAAGAACTCACTTAAGGTAAAGAAGTGTATATTGAAAGAAGCAGAGGTTCTTTATACAAAAGATGGAGGAACAGATATAGAAAGGCAACAACTGTTTATCAAGTATCGTCATAATACAGAATAATAAAAAATGACTCCATTAAGAATATACAGCAATTTTTGATTTGCATCTCCCTGATGATTAGTGATGTGGAGCATTTTTTCATGTGCCTTTTGGCCATTGTATTTCTTCTTTATCAAAGTGTCTGTCCATTTCTTCTTCCCATTTTTTGATGGGATTAGATGTTTTTTCTTGTAGAGTTCTGTCAGAGCCCTGTATATTTTGGATATTAGCCCTTATCTGATCGATATTGGGTAAATAGTTACTCCCAATCAGTGGGTGGGTCTTGTATCCTGGGCACTATTTCCTTCGAGGTTCAGAAGCTTCGCAGCTTAATATATTCCCATCTGTTTATCTCTGCTTTCACTTGCTTGGAGAGTTCAATTTCCTCCTTGAAGATGCCTTTAGTCTCAATGTCATGGAGTGTTATACCTACGTGTTGTTCTATATACCATATGGTTTAGGTCTGATATCAAGGTCTTTAATCCATTTGGATTTTACCTTCGTACATGATGTTAGCTGGGGGTCTAAGTTCACTTTTTTGCAAGTGGCTAGCCAGTTGTGCCAACACCACTTGTTGATGAGGCTTTCTTTCCTCCATTTAGGACTTTTTGCTCCTTTATCAAAGATTAGATGATTCTATGTTCTGGGAGCATTCTCTGAGTATTCAAGTCTATTCCACTGATCTGAGGATCTGTCTTTATTCCAATACCAACCTGTTTTGATAATTATTTCTTTGTGATACAGTTTAAAGCAAATCAAAACAACTATGAGGTACCACCTCACACCACAGAGACTGGCACACATCACAAAGAATGAGAACAAGCAGTGTTGGCGGGGATGCGGTGAGACAGGAACTCTTATCCACTGCTGGTGGGAATGCCAACAGTTCAACCTTTCTGGAGAGCGATATGGAGATTTCTCCAAAAACTGGAAATTGAGCTCCCATATGATCCAGCTATACCAACTCCTAGGAATATACCCTAGGAACACAAAAATACAATACAAAAATCCCTTCCTTACACCTATATTTATAGCAGCACTATTTACCATAGCAAGATTCTGTAAACAACCAAGATGCCAATCAACAGATGAATGGCTAAAGAAACTGTGGTACATATACACAATGGAATATTATGCAGCTGTCAGGAGAGATGAAATCATGCAATTTTCCTATACATGGATGTACATGGAATCTATTATGCTGAAGTGAAATAAGTCAGTGAGAGAGAGAAAGACGGAGAATGGTCTAACTCATCTATGAGGTTTAAGAAAAATGAAAGACATTTCTCAACAATTTTCAGAGACATAAGAGAGAAGGACTGGACATTACAGCCGACCTCATGAATCTCACCACAAAGAGTGATGAGTTTAGTTAGAGAAATAACCACATTGAGAACTATCCTAACAATGAGAATATATGAGGGAAGTGGAAAGCCTGTCTAGAGTACAGGTAGGGGTGGGGAGGGGAGGAGGGATATTTGGGTCATTGGTGATGGGAATGTTGCATTGGTTATTGGGGGGCGGGGGGAGTGTCATCTGATCTGACTGAAATCCAACCCCAATCATGTTTCTAACCAAGGTGTTTAAATAAAAAATATTTTTAAAAAAAGAATATATAGCATATTTTAAAACCAATTTAATTTAAATGCAAGTACTTTGAAAGGGTAGTTAAGTATGGAACTTAGTGCAAATAAAATATTTCTATTGTGTTTTCATCAATTACTTAAATAATTTGACCTAAAAGCATTTGCTTTTAACATACCACAATCAGTTTAACTTAAAATAAAAAGTAACTATTTTTATCCATTGAAAATTTTGTATTCCAGAACAAGATGATAAAATGAGAGAATATATACTGTATTTTTATCATAGTACTTGGCTTATAAGTATTCAAAAATAAAAACTGCTATCAATATCAGTATCACTATCAATGATAATGGTTTAAAGAGTAAAAGACCTGCAAGTGGAACTTCCACCTTTACATCCTATGTTTGCAATTTAACTGCTTTGCAACCTACAACAAACCTCTTAATCCCAGCTTTAATGTATTTATATATATTAAAAATAACCATATTTACATCAAAGGAGTTAGAAGAAAAATTAAAAACATAATATGAAACCAAATCAAACTTACAAATCGCCTCTTCATATGTAAAAAAGTATTAATATAAAATTTCCTATATAATATGAAATTATGTTAAAGTGGAATAAATAAGCAGTTATATAATGTATATTAATCCATGCTATCCCTTTCAGTACTTTGAGAATCAAGATTATATTAACCTTGGCTCTAGTATAATTCCTTCTATAATGTTTATCTTTTTGGGACCACATCAAGAAGGCTACAGAGTTGTTCCCAGCAATGTCTGGGGACCATGTGGAATTGAGATTGAACTTGGGTCTCCTTACATGCAAAGCAAGTACTCAATTCTTAGAGTTATCTTTTCTTCTAGAACTCAATTATTTTTAATCAAAGAAAATGTAATACTGTTGTATTTCAGATGATAAATATATAACTATTTGTCCATTATATTATATTCTAGTTTACTATTATTGACACAATTTTTATAATTCAAAGTAACACAGTAATAGCCACATTTTGCCTAAAGAAAGGCATAAAATTCTAAACTAGTTATCATTTATACACCTACATAATGAATTTTTCCTACAAATTCAAAAATGAATAGGCAGCATCCTAATTCTTGCTAAGTCATTTCTGTGTATAAACCTATGAAAGAGTTCCTGCACTCACTCTTATCAATAGCTTACACCAAGTTGTTTTTATGGTCAGCATTCCCTAACACATAAGCAACTAATAAAGGCTGGTTGATCTGTCCCTTCCAACAATAACTTTTTCCCAAATGATAGTCTTTATTAAATTTTTTCCAAGTACCTACATTTTACTTTTTGAACAAAAATATCTTTGGTATCTAAAGGCCTGAGTCCCAGATTTATTCCCAAATACATACATAATTTTGTCTATTTTATACTTCCTATACACTTAGTTTATACATCAGCTGGGAAGAAATAGAATCTAAAAATGGAATCAAAGAGTTGGTTATACATTAGTTTCACAAATGCACTATAATTAAGTACTATTAAGTATATGGTTTATAATTTTCATAAGTAACTGATAAAATAGATTTTAAGGATTGTGAATATAGCACAGGAGTTAAGAGGCATATGCTTTGCTTTCATAGGAACCCAGGGACCATCCCTGATAGAACAAAGTCCCCTAGCATTGATAAATATTGTCCTGGAGCCATTCCAAGCACTGCAAAACATGGCTTTAAGTGGTTCTTGAACATCATCACCACCAAACTGACAGAAAGCATTATTGGGTGGTTCAAGTTCCAAGGCTCCAACAGTATCACATCCCAGCATTGAACCAGCTGGTCTAGTTGGCAAGTTACTGAATGTATTGATTATAAGACACACAAATTTACTAATTAAAAACTTTAAATATTTTTTTTTTGGTTTTTGGGCCACACCCAGTGACACTCAAGAGGTTACTCCTGGCTATGCGCTCAAAAGTCGCTCTTGGCTTGGGGGACCATATGGGAAACCGGGGAATCGAACCGCAATCCGTCCTAACCTAGCGCAGGCAAGGCAGGCACCTTACCTCCAGCGCCACCGCCCGGCCCCAAAACTTTAAATATTTTTTAATATTCTAATTGTCCCTTTGGGCTTAATACTCAAGCAGATGTCTCAATAAGAAAGGTAATATTCCTAGCAGGACATACTAATTAACTAGAAAACTTTTCAAGCTCTACCACATCAATGTGAAAAATCCAGTCACATGATAGAAATAAAAAATGAAAGAAGATTCTGGAGTTACCTAAACATAGGGAAGTGGAAAAACTTGCCCTGACACTGAAAAGAACAGTCCTCCTACATTTCACCTGGTGAACATGGTATGTGTACCATGATCTTTCTGATCTGAGCTGCCCTTCTATGACAAGTTCACTAGACTCTGGAACTTCAAACTAAGAAAGTCCAGTTTTAATAAGGTCATATTTTTCGTATTATCAGAGATTTTATCCTTACACTTCAAAATAATGGCAGGACCCAGGAATTTGCTACAGTTGAAGATCACCTAACTCACAGACAGGAGATGTCAAGTTCAAGTCCAGGCACTGCCCACAGGCTAAGGGTGATCCCCCATGGTACTGTCATTTGTTATCCCAGGTGCAAAAACAAAACTGTAGTTTTCAGCACTCAACAGCCAAGTGTGTGTGGATGTCATAACTAAAGACCTCAATCAAGGGTTTCAGCCATCAACAACCAAGAGTGTTCAACAAGAGCAACAAGGGTGCAACACCCCTTCATCAACATACAAAAAGGGGTGGCAAGAGTAAACATAACCATAGTATATACCAAGATATATATATATATATGTATGTATATATATATATATCAATTCTCTTACTGTGCACAATCACTTTCTAAAATAAGTAATGCTTTTGACATATGGACTCACGATACAGAGGCAATTTAAAATTCTTAAGATGAATATAAAATAATACATTTAGCCTTTTTTCTATAGTTGAAAATTTAGGTTGTCGGCAATATTTTTTTCTGACTACTACCACATTTAGACCTTATCCATGTCCAGATATAGTCCATTACTTGATATAAAAACTATGGGGTTATGAAAATGTTTTATGATTCTAGATATATATTATTAAAATATAGGTGCTACTAACATTTTAATGTCTAGACATTTCTTTTTCAAGGTATCTCACTGTTGCCACATATCCCTACTTTGTGAAATTTAAGTTTATATTAACTATAAAATATATATTAAAGTTTTTGTCAAGCTAATATCCTTTGACACTTAATATGAAAGATTTTTTAGTTACTAAATTTATTTTTGCAGTAACTTTCGTTTAACATACCTTATGATGCAAGTAAAAGAAATATGACTCAAACTAAGGAAAATTAGAAATGTGTTAGTTTAAGTCACTGACATCATGAAATAAAAAAGAGAGCCTAGAAAAATGCCTTGAAATGCCTTCAAAAAACCCTAAAAAAATGTGACCTGCAAGGCATCTCTTGGTTCAAGGTATTTTTGTGACAGTTCCATTCTTTATTTTTTTATGTTTTTTTTGGGGTCACACCCGGCAGTGCTCAGGGGTTACTCCTGGCTCCATGCTCAGAAATTGCTCCTGGCAGGCACGGGGGACCATATGAGGCACCGGGATTCGAACCGATGACCTTTTGCATGAAAGGCAAACACCTTACCTCCATGCTATCTCCTGGGCCCCGACAGTTCCATTCTTAACCATGTCCTGCCTTCACGGTAACAGACCACTGGTAATAGCTTCACTGACATTCTAACATCTAAGCAATTCCACTGATAATCATCATTTGATTTCTGTAGGAGAATGAAAGAACTTAACTGGCTGTCTCAGATGTGAAGCTAGACTTTCAGTCACTAAAGGAACAAATGTGCTAAGTCCATTTTCAGTTTTAGTACAGGATATCAAGAAAACATCCAAGGAAGCCCTAAATTATACAACCCAAGTAAAAGTAAGTTATGAGTCCCCTCAAACTAGAATAGTTAACAGCCAAAAATAGCAATAACTGGTAGCATTCTAACCCTTATTTGCCTCTTCCCCTTATATACTTTTTTCTTTCCATAATATATGTAACTTTAAATATCCATGTCATCAATACCACTATCGTAACCACAATGAAAAACATATATGTCACATTTACCTTCAATGTTATGAACATTATTCTTTTGGGTTTTTTTTGTTTGTTTTTGTTTTTGTTTTTGTTTTTGGGTCACACCCGGCAGTGCTCAGGGGTTACTCCTGGCTCCATGCTCAGAAATTGCTCCTGGCAGGCACGGGCGACCATATGGGGCACCGGGATTCAAACCGATGACCTTTTGCATGAAAGGCAAACGCCTTCCCTCCATGCTATCTCCCGGGCCCCTATGAACATTATTCTTCATCAAAACTAAATGTTTTCTAACAATATGCAAGAAGAAAATAAATGTATATATATTTTCTAATAAAATGGTAAAATATGAACATATAAAACTAATAAATATGACTTAAAAGTATTAGAGATTAAGCAAGTCAATATCACTGTTTCAAAGCATAGATTGTATACAACTTGCTAGCAAAACAAGGATTCCCTGTTCTGATAATAGAGTTCTAAATAGCCAAACTGGTCATACTCATTAGCATTATCAATGCTATTACTTCTAGTCTACAATCCCCAAACAAGAAACAAGTGCTCTGGGGATCCGAGCAATAGTACAGGGGATAGGGTTTTTGACTTGCACCTGGTTCATCTGGGTTTGATCCCTGGCACCTCCAGTAGTCCCTTGAGCCTGCCAAGAGTGATCCCTGAGTACAGGGCCAGGAGCAAGTCCTGAGCACCATCAACTGAAACCTCAAATCCAAACCAAAAAATGTTGGAGGAGATATGGAGAGAAGGAAGTCCTTATCATTGTTGATGGGAATGAAAGCTATTGAAGTCATTATGAAGTACAGTAGAGATTCCTCAAAAATTGAAAATTCTATTTGATCCAGTCACAGAATATGGTACTAAGATATAACTACCTCTGTTCAACATAATATTACTACAGTAATCAATAGTGAGAAACAATCCATGTGCCAATTGTCAAATAACTAAGGATTGTTATTTGAAATAGTAGTATTAGAAATACTACTAATTTTATAAAATGAAATCCTTACATTGAAAATAACAGATAGAGGTCACATCAGAATAATATTCTAAATGAAATATGCTAGATAATGAAGAAAAAAACAGCACCATATAATTCAACTGTGTGATACATAAAGAAAATAAATAAAGCAAAACTAAACTTTCAGGCTATAAAATCAAATTAGTGGAAATTTATCAACTTATCAATGAATAAATTAAGTAAAAAGGCTAATTAGGTAAAAAGGAAAATCAGGTATAAAAGACAAATGATGAGGCCAGAGTGAAAGCACAGCGGTTGGGGGTTTGCCTTGCATGGATTGACCCAGGACGGTCCTGGATTCAATCCCTGGCATCCCAAATGGTCCCCCAAGCCAAGAGGTGTTTCTGAGCACATAACAAGGAGTAACCCCTGAGCATCACCGGATGTGTCCCAAAAACCAACCCCCCCCCCGCCCCGGCAAAGAAAAGAACCAGTGGCATATTTAAATGACAGAATTTGACTTTTAAAGGCAAACTTCATTGCTGTAAATGGTATAACCTTAAACCTGTATGCTATTTCCATAAAATAAATTAAATAGTGCATAGAACTTGACAAAAAATCTAAAGACTCCACTTGCTCATTGTAGCTACAGTGCTATATCAGCTGTGCTTCCTCCAATGCAGCTTCGAGAACTTAGAAAGCATTGATCTTTGCCTTATTAGGGTTCCCTAATAGTGGCTTTCCTAAACATTTTGAAACATTTAGCCAATTTATTTGGAGCTTAGAGTAAAACCAATGACCTTTCCTTTACTAGGGTTCCCTGGTAGTGGTTTTCCTGTAACTTTAGTAACCATTAGGTCAATTTATTTTTGAGTTAAGGGGTTGAATTAGAAACAAAAGCAAGAGATGGCATCAAGAGTCAGTAAAGCAATCTAAACCTCTGCCTTTTCAGATTCACAACACTGAATCTTATTTTAACAGGCTTTTACAATACTTGTTTTCTTAATCTCAACTTTATATTTTCTTAAAACAATATATAACAATAAACTGGGTGAGAAGACTCAGCTTTTCTTTTACTTAACTCCTGGCTGCATCTTCTATTAAAACTCTTTATAACCTGGCAGAAGCTATAGTATAGGAGGTATGGTGCTTGGTTGCATGTGGCAAACCAAGTTCTATGCCCAGCACCACATAACACCCCCCCTCCAATTCCCAGTAGAAGTGATCCCTGAATGCAGAGCCAGGAGTAAGTCATGAGCACTGTCAAGTATAACCCCTCAAAATACAACCAACCAGGAAATAAAAAACTCTTTTTAACCAGATTTTTTCTCTGGCCATTTAAAAGTTAGGTACAAAATCATATGGTTCTCGGAAGACTACTAGAGAACAGTACCTGTGTCGATGTTCTGCCTTTCCTTTCATTAAATGGAGCTTCAAGTGAAAAGAAAATAATAAAATGGTCTTCCCCAGCATCAAGATACTTGCTATTTTGATTTCCAAATCTCTAATATGTAACCAGAGGCAGAAAAAGCCAGTGTTCTCTGGTCTCGCAGCTTTAAACACAGTGCTAGAGACAAATTCTTTTAACATCATCAGTAAAGATTCCAAAAAGTGGTCAAAATAGCTGTATGGCAAACAGATGACATCAGTAATCATGTAGACAGCTTCACTTCAAAGGAGAATATGATAAATAAAATTGGTAATGAAGTAAGACAATTACTGAATGACTGCATTCATTCACAAGGCAAAAAATTACATTCACAAGCAAAAAATTCACAAAAAAACCCTAACTCCTAGACTCAGTGAAAACTATGGTAGTTGTCAAGAAGAAAGGCAGTAGATTATAATTAGTAGTGCTTTCTTGGTGATATGGTGGCAACAGAACTTTGGTGTGGAGAATTATGACAATTATAAAATTTAAAAGTTCACACTTAATAAGAAACACTTTAAGTTTCTTATTATTGTAGTCAATGAAAAATCAATTAAAAAAATGGGGGGCCAGAGTGTTTGTGCCTTGCATGTGGCTGACCCAGGACCTTAGTTCTATCATATGGTCCCCCAAGCCAGGAGCAATTTCTGAGCATGTAGCCTGGAGTAGCCCCTGAGCGTCACCGAATGTGGCCCAAAAAAAAAAATGATGATGATGATGGAGGAGGAGGAGGAGGAGGAAGAAGAGGAAGAGGAGAAAGGAGGAGGAGGAGGAGGAAGAGGAGGAGG